>PTEX01000319.1:488719-507208 GCA_003342815.1 Eudromia elegans
GCCGCCGCCGCTGCTGCTGCTGCCGCTGCTGCTGCTGCCGGCGCTGGCGGCGGGCGCGGAGCCCGCCTGGGACCCGGCCGGCTACGTGCTCTACTGCCCGTGCATGGGTGAGGCGGCCGCGCGGCCCCGGGCCCGCTCCCGGCCCTGCCTCCGGCCCCGCTCGCTGCCGCCGCCTCCATCCCCGCCTCCTGTCCCTGCTCCCTAGCCCGTGCCCCAGCCCTGCTCCCTGCTCCCCATCCCCAATCCCTGTGCCCTATTCCTCATCCTCATCCCTGCTCCCTAGGCCGTGCTCCAGCCCTGCTCCCTGCTCCCGATCCCCAATCCCTGTGCCCTATTCCTCATCCCCATCCCTGCTCCCTAGGCCGTGCTCCAGCCCTGCTCCCTGCTCCCCATCCCCAATCCCTGTGCCCTATTCCTCATCCTCAGCCCTGCTCCCTAGCCCGTGCCCCAGCCCTGCTCGCCATCCCTAATCCCTGTGCCCGAAATCCTCATCCCCATCCCTGTGCCCCATTCCTGCTGCTCATCCCCACTCTGCATTCCCCATTCACCATCCCCACTCCCCATGCTCCATCTCCATCCTTGTGCCCCATCCCCGCTCCCCATTCCTCATCCCCGCTCCCCATTCCTCATCCCCGCTCCCCATTCCTCATCCCCGCTCTGCGCTCCCGATTTCCCATCCCCGCTCCCGATTCCCCATCCTCGCTCCCCATTCCCCATCCCCACTCTGCGCTCCCCATCCCCGCTCCCCATTTCCCATCCCTGCTCTGCGCTCCCCATTCCCCATCCCCGCTCCCCATTCCCCATCCCCGCTCCCCGCTCCCCATTCCCCATCCCCGCTCCCCATTCCCCATCCCCGCTCCCCGCTCCCCATTCCCCATCCCCGCTCCCCATTCCCCATCCCCGCTCCCCATTCCCCATCCCCGCTCCCCATTCCCCATCCCCGCTCCCCATTCCCCATCCCCGCTCCCCATCCCCGCTCCCCATTCCCCATCCCCGCTCCCCATTCCCCATCCCCGCTCCCCATTCCCCATCCCCGCTCCCCATTCCCCATCCCCGCTCCCCATTCCCCATCCCCACTCTGCGCTCCCCATTCCCCGCTCCCCATTCCCCATTCCCCGCTCCCCATTCCCCATCCCCGCTCCCCGCTCCCCATCCCTGCTGCCCGCTCCGCTCTCACAGCCGCTGCTGTGGCCGTGTCGCGCAGGCCGCTTTGGGAACCAGGCCGAGCACCTGCTGGGCGCGCTGGCCTTCGCGCGCGCGCTCAACCGCAGCCTGGCCGTGCCGCCCTGGATCGAGTACCGCCACCAGCGCCCGCCCTACACCAACGTGAGTGCCCGCGCCGGGGCGGCCCCTCCGGCCCACGGCCCCTCCGGCCCCCGGCCCCCGCGGCGCCGCGGCTCGCGCTGCCTCGCCACCCGCGTACCGTGACGTTCCCCTCCACGGTCACACGTGTTCATCCTATATCCTAGAGCTAATTCCAACACGCCCTGCCCTGTGCCCCTTTGGTGGCCCCTGGGGGTCTTTCCGGAGCCCTGGTGCTCCTCTTTTGGGGTCCTTCCCATGAACTCTGGTAGCTCCCTTCCATACAGGGTCTCATTTTGCTCAGGGAGCCCTGTATTGGCCCCATCGCCCAGTTTCAGCCCGTTCCCTGACGTCACCCTGGCCCTTATGCTGCCCTGCAGCCGCTGCTYGCTGTTTTGTGCGTACCCTCTCGCGACGTACCAGCAAAAGCAGCAGCCAAACCTGTGTCCTTGGGCGCGTGCYGCGTGGGGCGGCGCCGGCTCAGGCTGTCCCTGCCGCCCGCAGCTGCACGTGCCCTACGGCGAGTACTTCGAGCTGGCGCCGCTGCGGCGCTTCCACCGCGTGCTGAGCCTCGAGGAGTTCATGGAGCGCCTGGCGCCCGCGCGCTGGCCGCCGGGCCGCCGCGTCGCCTACTGCTTCGAGGCGGCCGCGCAGCGCAGCGCCGACCGCACCGCCTGCCCCATGAAGGTGAGCGCCCRCGCCGCCCCGTTGCCGCCCCGTTGCCGCCGCGCTGCGCCCAGGGTGTGGGYGCCTCGCGTCTGGCTGTGGCAGAAAGGTAAATACATCCCCGAGAGAACGCTTGTCTGCTGCTGGGCTCTGCCCACGTCCGGCCCGTGCTGCGCCTGTACGGCGGCGGCGGGAGCCGCTGGCTGCAGCTCTGGAGCTTTTTGGGGCAGCCTTTCCACTAGCTCCTGGTGGGTTTTAAAACGCTTCCCGCTCCTTCCCGTGGTGGCAGGGAGGCCGCTCCGTGCGGCACGCTCCCTGCGGAGCTCTGGCTGCATGGCCAGCACCGTGTCCCATCGGTGCTGCCAGCCCCGTTGAGTCATCCAGCGCCTGGCTTTCCTCTGCAGGATGGAAACCCGTTTGGTCCCTTCTGGGATCAGTTCAAGGTGGATTTTGATAAGTCTGAGCTCTTCAAGGGAATTTCCTTCAGTGCCACGTACAAGGACCATTGGATCCAAAGGTACCAGAATCTGGAAAAACATTTGCAGGCCAGTGGAGGCTTTTAAAACTGTGTCCTTACTGTAGGGTCTTGGTCACTCCTGGGGAGGAAATTTAAGTTAGCTCAGGCTGGACCTCGGGGCCGGTTTTGTACGTTTGTCCTGGCCGGAGCAGGAGCTGCGCAGGCCTTCGCCGTCAGCACCCCGGGATGCGARGGAGGAAAAGCTGCTCTGCTTTTCTGGGCACGGAGGTTTCTTGTCTGGAACTGGCAGAGTTAAAGGATGCGGGTGGAGCATTGAAGGCTGAGCCTAAGGCTTGGGGCAGTTGCAAGAACTGGGAGTCTAAGAAACCGTTTGTCTGGTGTGAAACATAAAAAAAAATCAAAAACTTATAAACTGTTTACTTCTTTGTAGCTATCTAACGGTGTAGGGAGCCATGAGAGTGTGTGTTCAGCAGATATGGCGAAAGCCTCTGTTTCTGCCTGTTTTGAATTCRTAGGTTTCCGCCATCCGAGCACCCTGTCCTTGCCTTACCCGGAGCTCCGGCCCAGTTCCCGGTCCTAGAGGAGCACCGGCCTCTGCAGAAGTACATTGTGTGGTCTGACARGATGGTGAAGCAGGGAGAGGCCTATATTCACTCGCTGCTGCTTAGGCCCTACGTGGGAATCCATCTGCGGATCGGCTCGGACTGGGTATGRCTCCAGGTTCATGCTCATTGGCGCAGCTCCTGCTGTGGCTGTAGGCTGCTCATTCCATGGAAAAGACTGTCAGAAAAGGAACTCCCATTCTGGGATGAAAGGCCAAACCCAGCTGGCATTCAGGAACACACTGTTTGCGTGGTAGGAATGCTGCTGGGATTCGTGTTTCAAACAGGCTTGGTGTAACTGTGCCGGCAGCGCGGGGACTTGGTGCTGGTTCCTTTAGCTGCTGCCATTGCAACRTGGTGTTTTCTCTTCTTTCAATAGAAAAATGCTTGTAATATGTTAAAGGATGGGACAGCTGGGCCTCACTTCATGGCCTCTCCTCAGTGTGTGGGCTATGACCGGAACACTGCAGTGCCTCTTACCATGGACATGTGTCTGCCAGGCCTCAAGGAGATCAAGCGAGCGCTCAAGCTCTGGGTGAAAAAGACAGAAGCCAAATCTGTTTATATTGCTACGGATTCTGAGCCCTACACCAAGGAAATACAGCAGTTCTTCCAAGGAAAGGTAAATATTTCAGAGACTCGTTCTAGCAGGAATGCTTTGCTAGAGACGTTCCCTGGCTTCTGCTCTCTTGCTGCCCTAAGCGACAGAGTTGGCCGTGGAACGTGTTTTCAGGGAAACCGAGGCTCTGTCCAGCAGCCAGTGGGAAGCATTCCCGTGACCCGTTGTTAAAGGAAAACACAGACCGTCTAGCGAGGGAGCCAGAGGACTGAGCAGACCTAGGGCTGCTGGTCGTGCTTCGACATACTGGGGCTGGAGTCCTAAGGCATTTGGAGCCTTGTACTAAAATGCCAGTAAATAACTGGCTGCTTTAGAAAGAATCCACTCCCTTCCCTGTTGTAAGTCTGTGTTCCTATTTCTAACATTATGCTGAAAGTTTTGGATCATACAAACAGATGACCAGATTAATGGGTTTTCCTTATTTTCCCCCTACAGGTCAAAGTTGTAAGCTTGCAGCCTGAAGTGGCCCAGATTGACCTGTATATTCTGGGCCAGTCCGACCACTTCATCGGGAACTGTGTCTCTTCCTTTACCGCCTTTGTGAAGCGGGAGCGCGATGTGCATGGAAAACCCTCTTCCTTTTTTGGCATGGACCATCCGCCCAGGTTACGGGATGAATTCTGACCCAAAGGGAAACGGGCTTGATAGTTCTCAGGGCTCTGAGCTGGGTACCTCGGTACCGAGGGCCCCCTCGCACCCGGCGCTGCTCTGCTGTGTGCAGAGCACTCAGCCTGCCTCTGGCTGTGGGCTCATTTCCAAATGTTTGTTGCTCTTTGCAGTGATTTTTAGACTGCTCTGTCTGACTTCTCAATTCTCCCATGCTTCTGGCATGCAATCAGACAGAAAGGAAATTTTAAATCATGTAGTTTATAGGAAACTACATAGTTTCCTGTTCTCATTATTTGGGATTTGACAGCGAATTATGATCAAGCAGCTGCTCAGATTTATTCTCCTTATTCCCTTTTTATTTTTTTTTCCTCTTAAACCTTTATCATTTTACCTGGAGATGTTGAGAAGCTGCTTATTGTCCCAAACTGACCATAATCCTCTTTAGTGCACATATTTTCAGGAAGATCATGGAAGGCTTGAGAGAAAATCTGGGTTCTGTCAGGTATTGCTGCTGCCTTGCTAGAGCCAGATCACCTCTGTGCCTCAGTCCCCATTGCCCTGGGGAAAGGGCTTTAACCTCTGCTTCAGAGCAGCGTGGCGAGAGCCGGCGCTTGTGGAGAACCCCCGCGCGGGGCCGCGGGCAGCCGGGGTCGTGGKGTGCCGGTGCCGGTGCCGGTTCAGCCGCTCCTGGTACCCGCCCTACCCCGGGAAGGAGCGTTTGGGAGCTTGGGGGTGATCTTTTGTAGACAGTCTGCAGTGGAGACTGGGGGCTTTGTAGCTGGTAGCTTAAGGTGGATGTTTATGGTAGAAATGTAACTTTTTAATTTTTTTTTATTTTGAGGGAAGAATTAGTGTAGGTTGCTGTATGTCTTATTAGGTCTCTGTTAACCGTTTCCTGATTTTTGTTGTGTAAAATAATCCATCTGACCACAGTAGGGTTATTTCCCCTTGTAGCTCTCTGTGGAGAATGTTAGTTAATGGTGGAACACTAACCACAAAGGAAGACCAGGYTGACCGAGTGCAATTTAGTGCTTGTAATGGTGGCAATCCCTGTTAAATCTCCGTTCCGCCGAGGTCTTTAGCTATTCCTGAGACTTTTCAAGGGCTGAGTGTAGAACTTACTGTTTACTTTTTAAGAATAGTGGCTAGTTAAAGCTGTGGTACCGAGGTGGCTCCCTCTGACCTGAGCCCACGGTCTCCGTAGCGCTCTGTTTACCTGGACTAACTTCTGAATGCCCCCTGTTTTTTTAATTCCCTCTCCCTTGGGAAGTGTTCCTGTGGCCTGAAGGAACCTGAAGGTTCACAGGAGCAAAAGAGGCCAAGGGGAATGGGTTCCCTGCGGTGTTCGGGTGGCGTAAACCTGTGTCCTGTTTCCTCGGCGCTGCCCTCCGGGAGCGTGTGGGGTTTGGCTGCTCCAGGTCTAGCAGTTAGGAGATGGGGGGAGCAGCCGCAGCTGACGTGGGATACCTGGGTCTGGCGAAACGCGGGCAGGTTTCCGTGGCTGGCGGTGGCTCTCGAGCCCTGGTGCAGGAACGCGAGGCCGGGAGGTGCCTGACGGCGGGAGCAGCCTCTGCTCGCGCCAGGACGCTCCTCCATCCCTACGCGGCTGGTCCTCGTGCATCTTCCGTTTGTAATTACRCTGCTCTTCCCTAACGGGGGGAGAACATCGCCTTCAGGCTCGTGCTCCTTCATGCGGCGCAGGACCCGTGCCGCCCTGTCAGCTCCTCCCTCTGCCCCCTCCGCATGTCGCCCCACGGCCTTAGAAGCGTYGAGGAGGAGGGCGAATCTGCACAAAATGGCCATTCCCACCAGCGCCATGGAGGGCACCCACCTCTCACCGGGCTCGGTCTCGCCGCGGTGCTTCTGCAGGGTGCCGGGGGGCCGCCCTGCTCACACCTTCCCCCCGTGCTGGCCCTGCTGGGGCCCGGAGCCAATAAAGCCGTTTTTGTATTTTTATACCAGTACCGCGGAGTGAATGTGGTCCTTGTGGTGCCTGCAGGCCCCGAACTGCCCCGCTGCCCTGGGCCGGTCCCCCCGCGCTGCTCCTGCTGCGGCGCTTCCGGGGGGCCCCTTTGTGTGCGGAGGCGGGGGGGGGGCGTTAAGGGGGACCTGGGCCGCGAGGGGGAGGCGGCAGCGCCCGGGGGGTGGCGGCCCCGCTGTTCCCGTCCCTGAGGCCTGGCCCGATGCCCCCGCGCAGGGTCCGGTCCCGTGGGGGCTGCAGCGCTCGGGTCCCCCCGGTCCGGCCCGCTCCGCTCTATCCGGGCCCCGGGGGTGGGGGGGGCGTTGCTAGGGAAGCGGCGTCTCGCTGCCCCACCCTGTCGCTAGGGAAGTGCGCCGGTTGCTAGGGCGGCGGTCGCTAAGGAAGTCGTGGCTTGGGGGAGGGCGCGCGCGTTGCCAAGGAAGTGCTCAGAGGGGCGGGGGCCGGGCCCGCCCCGCCGCATCCGGTGCGGCGGCAGCGAGGCGGCCGGGCGGCGGCTCCATGGTGACGGCGCAGGTGAGGCCGGCCCGGGGCGGCCGCCGGGAGCGGGATGGGGCGGGGACAGCGACGGGGCCGGCGACGGGGCCGCACCGGGACGGGAC
This sequence comes from Eudromia elegans, assembly GCA_003342815.1. Lineage (NCBI taxonomy): Eukaryota > Metazoa > Chordata > Aves > Tinamiformes > Tinamidae > Eudromia > Eudromia elegans. The sequence continues at coordinate 495,576 of PTEX01000319.1, forward strand.
GGGGCGGAGGAAGCGGCCCTCGCACGCAGGTGTGCGACGGGGGCCCGCGGCGGCCGCTTGCACGGGCCCGTGCCCGCGCTGCTGCCCCTGCCGTGGCACGTGCGTGTGGCAGGGGTATGTGTGTCCCCGTGTGCACACGCGTGTGGCAGGAGTGTGAGTGTCCCTCTGTGCACATGCGTGTGGCAAGGGCTCGTGCATGTCTGTACACACGTGTGTGGCAGGAGGATATACATCTCTGTGTGCACACGTGTGTGGCAGGAGGGTATGCATCCCCGTGTGCACACGTGTGTGGCAGCAGTGCGTGCATTCCCGTGTGCACGTGTGCCGATGTGTGTGGCTGTCACCTCAAGGGGATGGAGCCGAGGCGCGGGGGCCTTGTCCCGATCCCCTTGGATCCTGCCCCCGGCAGCGCTGCCCACGCGTCCGCACGCCGGGGGCTGCCGCTCCCGCTTCCCCGCGGCTCCCAGGAATCCYGGAAAAGAAAGCAGCCAGTAGAAGCTCAGTTGTGTTTGTTTAATTCTAGCCAACATCTCTTAAAAAAATGTGCTGCTTATCAAAGTAGTATTTTGGCTATGAACCTTGCTCTGATCAACTAAGGCTTCTGTTTTCTGAACTCCCGATTAATTTGTTTGCCAATGTGAGTGTTCAGCATAAGAGCGCAGGCAGCTGAAGCCCCATTTGTTATGTGAACTTACCTGGGAAATGAAATGGCTCGGTGTTTTGGAACAGTGGGATTATCTCAGGTGGATGGGGAATGAGCACATATTTGTACGTGTAATTACTCGTGATGAGTAGGGGCAGAGTTGCTTTTTCTGCCTCTGCAAATAGTGCCTCTGTTTTCAATATGTTCTTTCTGTGTTCATATTGTAAAGCAGCTGTTCCGTGTGGGTCACACAGTCGGGTGGGTTGATGCGGAGCCCTCGGTCGGGAGGGAGCTGCGTCCCTGTTTGTTGCTCAGTAGCAATCCCCGATCCCTGTAGTTGGTTGAATTCACTTTGCAGGTTGTGACGCCCTTTGGGAGGGTTGGTTGTCCGGTTTGGTCACCTCAAAAGACCTTCCTCTTCCCCTTTAACTACCAAGGGCTTTCATGGGAATTACAAGGGAGCGTTGTCCTGAGGGAAAACCCTGAGGACACCGAGGGAATTCCAGAGGTCACACCGAGGTTTCCAAACAGGTATTAACTGTGTTTAGTTGTTGCCCTGCTGTTATTCTTGCTGGTGGAGAGTGACAGAAGGATATTGGGGTAGAAAGGGCCTTGGGGTGCTGCTTTCTTTCCCAGTCTCTCGCTCTGCTCTTGACGTTCTGTCACGTTGTTTGAGATCATCTCCTGAGACAACGTGCAATTATTGATTAAAAAGCCAAACCCAGCAACAAAACCACAGGCAAAATACTTGGGTTTTGCTGCAGATCCAGCTGATAATGGAAAGTCCTGAGGAGGTTGTTGGCTGTCCCCTATGCCCTGGCATGCTCCAGGTGCCCAAGGGGCAGACAACGGGTTGTGCAGGTTATCCCGCCTTCCCCTCCGCTCTCTAGGGAGCGTGAGCTGGGGACGCYGCCCTCTCTTTTTACACAGACAAATGGTATTTTTGCATCGGATTCCAAAGCACCATCAATATTGACAGAGGAGCTTAGGGGCCAGGAYAGAACGGTCGCAAGTCCTGCCGCTTGGCGGGGTGCAGAGCACGGCCCTGGAGGCGGCCGAGCTTCCCAGGTCCGGGAGGATGTCCCTCTGCTTTGGTCCCCCTCGTGGGCAGGACTAGAAGTGACTTCCAGTTCTGTGGCTCCAGAGGTCTGACTTCATGGCACTGAAACGACCTTCTGGGGGTGGCACAAACACGGTTCAGGTGGCACCCTCGGTGGTGCCGGTTGCCAGCTCGTGTCAGCACCCGCCTTGCCGGTGCCTTTGCGGTGTTGGGTAGTGTTAGGAGGCGGTGCTGCGCGTGGTTCTTTGGGCTTTCCTTTGCAGGGAGCTAGGCTGCAAGACCACGTGTATATTTTTGCAGAGCAATTATCTGCTGTCACTTGAGTCTTTGTCCATCAGTAAAGTTAACTTTATTTTCCCCACTTGCGGGAGTGCAGAATGTGCAGGAACCCTGATGCCTTGGGAACAGACACAGCGGGAGCTCATTTAGTCTTTGTCCTAGCAGTGTCCAAACCAAACACCTATGGCTGTATATGGGCTCCAAGAACATGACTTAAAAAGCGTTAATGCAGAAGAGAGAAAAGTCCCTGGGCTGTGTTGCAGAGAACTGTTTTCTTTAACAAAACCCAGTTAGGAGTTTTAAACCCTTGTGGCAGGATGGCCCTGATGACACATCACATAGCGTGCGAAGGGGATTGGCAGAATTATTGTAATATAAATGTCTCAGGAAAATGAAAGCATTTCCTCAGCAGACGAGGCCTTGGGAAAGGCAGCTCCGAAGTTGCTGTGTTTGTGTCCTCCGAGCGCTCTGCAGTCCCAGCGGCAGCCGAGGCACTCGGTCTGTGTACGCGGCCGATTCCTTTCACGAGTCTGTCCATGACCCCGCATTGTCTGCTTTTGTAAATAGTTTAAAAAGCCTTATTACGTTTCTAAGGATCTCTCCCAGTTGTAAGGAAGTGATTTGATCCTGCTCCCTTGCAACACAGCTTGTATAAATGATACTGATTGGTGGTCAGGCTTTTGTAAAATACTGTTGTGTCAGCTCAGCACTTTCCAAAGTTTTTGTTGTGTACGTTAAGCTGTGAGGGATTCTGAAGCATAAAAATAATGAAYGCAAACGCTGCTCAAATAGATGAGCTGAATCGTTGGCTTTGTGAAAAATTGTCCCCTGCTGAAAACTGCATCCACATATTCCTCATGTGCTTCCTTTTCTTAGGTTCCTAGCACTGGATCATTTGTCGGGCAGGTCACCCCAGCCACAGAGCTGTTGCCATGTCCAAGTTAAAGAGCTCTGAGTCTGTGCGGGTGGTGGTGCGATGCCGGCCCATGAACAGCAAGGAGAAGACGGCCTCGTATGAGAAAGTCGTTAATGTGGATGTCAAATTAGGGCAGGTTTCCGTGAAGAATCCAAGGGGAACAGCTCATGAACTGCCTAAAACTTTCACCTTTGATGCTGTGTATGACTGGAATTCCAAACAGGTTGAACTCTATGATGAGACCTTCAGACCTCTTGTGGACTCTGTTTTGCAGGGATTTAATGGGACAATCTTTGCATATGGACAAACTGGGACAGGGAAAACATACACCATGGAAGGAGTGCGTGGTGATCCTGAAAAAAGAGGGGTCATCCCCAACTCATTTGACCACATCTTCACCCACATCTCTAGATCTCAAAATCAACAGTACTTAGTTAGAGCCTCTTACTTGGAAATATACCAAGAAGAAATCAGAGACTTGTTATCAAAGGATCAATCCAAGAGGCTGGAGTTGAAGGAGCGACCTGACACGGGTGTGTATGTTAAGGATCTGTCCTCCTTTGTTACAAAGAGTGTCAAAGAGATAGAGCATGTCATGAATGTGGGAAACCAAAACCGCTCGGTTGGTGCCACCAACATGAACGAGCACAGCTCTCGTTCCCACGCCATTTTTGTGATCACCATTGAATGCAGCGAGTTAGGACTTGATGGAGAGAATCACATCCGTGTCGGAAAACTTAACCTGGTAGACCTTGCAGGAAGTGAGCGCCAAGCTAAGACCGGAGCGCAGGGGGAAAGGTTAAAGGAAGCCACTAAAATCAATCTCTCCCTGTCAGCTTTGGGCAATGTTATCTCTGCCCTCGTAGATGGCAAAAGCACCCACATTCCATACCGGGACTCAAAACTAACCAGGCTTCTTCAGGACTCGTTAGGTGGCAATGCCAAGACTGTGATGGTGGCCAATATAGGYCCTGCCTCTTACAACGTAGAGGAAACTCTTACAACACTGAGATATGCCAATCGTGCCAAAAACATCAAAAACAAGCCAAGAGTGAATGAGGATCCAAAGGATGCTCTGCTACGAGAGTTCCAGGAAGAAATCGCTCGGCTAAAAGCACAACTGGAAAAGCGGTCTATTGGCAAGAGAAAGAGGAGGGAGAGGAGGAGAGATGGTGGGGAAGAAGAGGAGGATACTGAAGAGGGTGAGGATGAAGGGGATGACAAAGATGACTATTGGAGGGAACAACAAGAAAAATTAGAGATTGAAAAGAAGGCTATTGTTGAGGACCACAGCTTGGTAGCAGAAGAAAAGATGAGACTGCTGAAAGAGAAGGAGAAGAAAATGGAGGACCTGAGGCGAGAGAAGGAAGCAACAGAAATGCTGAGTGCTAAAATCAAGGTAGAATTCTTTCATGTCAGAGGGGAATTTAGGGCTCTGGGGAGAATGGCAAGTTTCCCAATTTCAAAACAGTGATGAGTTATGCTTAAATCAGAGGATTTTAAAATAACTGTTTCTAGATAGAAGCTGAAATTATTTTAATTGCACTGTTAATTTCATCTTTCAACATTCACAAGTTGCTCTGCTCGGTGTTTATGTGCTGTTGTTATCGGATCTTCAGGCCTGCGACACATTGCAACAGCGTGTAATTCTAAGCAAGTTGCTGTTTTGTTAATCTTACAGTTCTATAGGTATTTGAATAAATACTATTTCTTGAAGCAGGTGATTTGAACAGGATAAGGGCACTGCGATCATAAAGAAGTTGTATACACAGGAGAGATGGTGGTATTCTGTGGAAAGGATTGACTAGGTGGTCACAGAGAGAGAAACTCAAGACCCCTTGTTTTCCCTTTTTCTCTTTAGGCTATGGAAAGCAAGCTTCTGGTTGGAGGGAAAAATATTGTGGATCACACAAATGAGCAGCAGAAAATCCTGGAACAGAAACGTCAGGAAATTGCAGAACAGGTACAAGGAAAAACATTTGTTCTACCTGAAGAACTGTCATGAAGCACTATATTGGGAGAAACTGTAAACACATTTGGCCAAGATTAACCCTGAAATTTGTTTAATATCAATCCTTAATTTCAAAATAAAGGGGAAGGGCTTTTGTCCCTTTTGATGCTGTATGCAATACATAAAGGAGGTTCATAACAGTTTTCTAGCTTTTTACACCAAAGATTTATGTCCTCTCATGGCTGGAAGTATCTGTGAGTGACGAACTCATTGAAAGTCCCCAGAGAAGCTCAAGGGAGGGCTATTTACTGTGGGATAAAAGTTTGTTTTCTGTTCTGCATTTTTTTTGATGGGTGTTTAACTGAAATGTCCAGTATGGTTTGATTAGAAGGAAAAAAGAATCTAAACACAACATGTAATTCCTTTAATTGAAGCCTGAGCACTTATTCATACTATCTGATGACAATTCCAATAGGCCCTTCAGCAAAATAGAGATCAAGAAGAGCACATGCTTCTGGTATTTCTAAGGCAAGAAATAGGAAGAACTAGAAGCTAAAGCAAAAGCCCTGGATCCCAGGGAAGTAAAAACATCTCGAGTGTTGGTTTCATGTATGTCAGGTGCATAACTGTGGTTTCTAATACAGTATATCATGTTTTCTAGAAACGTCGGGAGCGAGAAATTCAACAACAGATGGAAAGTCGGGATGAGGAAACCCTGGAACTGAAGGAGACTTATAGTTCTTTACAGCAAGAGGTGGATATAAAGACCAAAAAGCTCAAAAAGGTAAAAAAAAAAAAAAAAGAAAAGTCCGTGTGCAGTGGGTTAGGAAAAACTCCAGCTGTACGTGAAAGTGAGGAACATCGAGGAGTTATAACTTAGGCTTTTTCTGTTTGTACCAGCTGTTTTCCAAGCTGCAGGCTGTGAAGGCAGAGATCCATGATCTCCAAGAAGAGCACATCAAGGAGCGTCAGGAATTGGAGCAAACCCAGAACGAGCTTACCAGGGAACTAAAGCTGAAGTAAGTCCCGACACTTCACTGCCTGCCATTAACTCCGACAGAGAATGTTTCTGTGGGTGGGGAGTGAAAGGAGGGAATGCGTTCCACATGCTCGCAAAACAAGATTTAAACATGAGAAAAGTTAGTATTATTCTGTGGAAGAGGAGCGGTGAGGTAGGTCAACCATTGATTTTCCAGTGTATTTTCCATTTTTATGTTTGTTCTACAGGCACCTGATTATTGAAAATTTTATTCCCTTGGAAGAAAAGAATAAGATCATGAACAGATCATTCTTTGATGAGGAGGAGGACCAATGGAAACTGCATCCCATAACCCGTCTGGAGTGAGTGTTATCCTAAACTTTTACTTAGGCTGGGATTATAGGTCATGTTAAGCAAGGCCTCAGGTTATCAAGAGGTACCCCGAGAAAAGGATTGAACTGAGATTTTAACTGACCCTCTCCTTTTTACTGCATTATAAAATAAAGTTCTTGTTCTTCTTAGTAGACTGAGTAAAACRGGACTGTAGTGTGAGGAAAAATCTTGGAAGATTAAATCTTTATTCCAGATGATCTCAATAACTGTATGTAATTTAGATGTAAAGGGCATAAATCCATATTATATTTCTTTCCTGTTTTAAACAAGAAGGCTCTCAGAAATGATTGTGCAAGAGCTGTGGATAGATCCTGACCCTCTGCACAGGAAATTCCCTAGAGCAAATTTAGAAAATGAATGCAACTGAACATATCTGTGGTCTATGTGGTAAAAACATGTAGAAATCCTCTGCTTTGTTAGGGAACAGATAACACAGGTTAATGATCTCACTTCATCGCCTCTGATTGTAGAAGATACTGTGGAGGACTCTTCCTAGAAATGTAGTCTTGATGTTTTCCGCCTGCTTGGGACGTATTTCCTCGTGGGATTTGCAGGCATTTTCGCTCCTATACTCAAAGTGGAGTTTTGGTTTTGGTGTGTAAGAGACTGAGTATCATCTGTGTTTCTCCAGTAACCAGCAGATGATGAAAAGACCAGTCTCTGCTGTAGGATACAAGAGGCCATTGAGCCAGCACGCCAGGACATCCATGATGATCCGTCCAGAAGCCCGGTACAGGGTAAGCCTGGATGTGGTTACAGCCTTCACATCTGCATGTTCCTGATCAGGGGGGCATGTGGATTCTGAGGTGTGATGGTTCTTTTTTGTGGGGGCCTTCTCTCTATTTATAAAGTGCTTTAGAATAAACCTATGGAGGGAAAGATTCTTTCGCATGAAAATGTGCAGCCCTTGATTCTGCTTCTGCTTGCTCAGGCAGAGAATATTGTATTACTGGAGCTTGACATGCCTAGCCGAACAACAAGGGACTACGAGGGTCCGGCCATCGCCCCCAAAGTTCAGGCTGCACTGGAAGCTGCTCTGCAGGATGAAGATGAGATACAGGTGGATGCTTCAACCTTTGAGAGCACTTCAAATAAAAAATCCAAGCCCAGGTAAGTTCAGTTCTTAGCAAGCAGACCAGTTAACAGTAGAGGTGTGAATGCAGCTGCCTCTGTCTGCACTTCTTGTCAATAGCAGAGATAGAGAGAGGGGAACGCAGGACAGAAGAGAAAGATGGGAGTGGTTGGAGAATAAATCCAGTAAACTTTGTCAGCTTTGGGGAGATCAATTTTGATGAGTAGCAAGTGACATTGTTGGGCTTTTTTGTTTATTTTTTCGTTTTTACTTCTTCAGGCCTAAAACTGGAAGGAAATCAGGGGGATCCTCTTCAGCAGGCACCCATAGTTCTCAGCTTTATCCACAGTCACGAGGGCTGGTTCCAAAGTAAATCCAGCAATTCCTCTCCAGGGCGTGAACAGCCTTTGCCTTCGGAGAGCAGAGACAAGTAAAAACCTGCAGAGAGAACTCCCGGCCAGCCTCCAAACCCCCTCCCCTGGCGATGGCCTCTTTGCTGTTTAACTGAATTGTGCCAGCCCAGGTGCATTGAGCCACGGGAAGATAAGTGTTTGCAATTCAGCAGTCGGCCTCTCTGGGAAACAGACGTTAGTTAGGCAATCAGAAATGCATGAGGTACGTTACTGTGTGTTAGAAGCAATGGGAAGCATGGGGATCACCTCACAGCATCACCGTCTCTCCTTCTGCACTAGCCCTTTCTGCATCATTGGGCTTTTTTTTTTCTCTTTTTTGCTGTTGGGCAATAAGAAGACAGAGTTAAAGGTCATCTCAGCAGAACCACCGCTACGGAACTTCATAGTGAAGCAGAGGGTATATCCAAACTAGGTGCTTAGGGGTTTTTTTTTTGTTTGTTTGTTTGTCTGTTTGTTTGTTCTTCCTCTTCCTGCTTAAAAGACTGGACATCATCATTTGGGATTAATAAATTGGTCTGAACAGTCAGGATGGCAGCTGTCATCACGTACTCACAGCAAGATAGCTATGCCTCCCTGTAGAAAYGTAGAACAAAAAATGGGTCTTGCAAGCATCTTTGTGCCCCTCTGGAAAGGAAGCAATAGAAACTGAAATCCTTTACTTGTTTACAGGCCTAAGTTAAGAGCTGCTCTAAACTGACCTCCCACAGACCTTAGCCCTGTCAATAGGAACCACCTCAACAACGAAGGCACCTGCACCCCGTGCCAGCTCCACAGCTCTCTTCCTCTCTCTTGCCTCCGTCTCCACCCCTAGCATGTTACACCAGCCTCCATACTGACTCTTGGAACCTGGGTGGGGGGTGGCCATTTTCCCACATCTCCCGCTGTTCGTAAGAAAATGAGCCTTGGCTTGGAGCTTTCTTCCTCGCAGGCTCRTAGGGCTGACTCTGCTCTCCCGTTCAGGCTGGGCAAAGAGCTGAGTTCCGTAATGTGAAGCTGCCTCTAAGTACACAGTTCTTGTATGTATGGACCCTGCCCTTGTGTCTAAGGAGGCCCAGGCTTTGGGACCTTCTGTCTCTCACCTGTTCCACATTCCAACTTTTCCCTTTCCAYCTCCTGGACCACTCGGGGCTGGTGGGCATGAAGGCCTCACGTAACTGRGTCTCAGTGATGGAGTCTGGCCTTAATTCTGGGGGTTGCACTTTGAAACAAGGGAGGAAGAACTCCTGCTTTTGATGGTCTCTCTAAAGCTGCCCGATGACTAAAGCAGGCGGCCGTGACGCTGCGGGCTTGTGTGGCAGGAGAGGGAGGTGGGACGGTAGGATGTGCTCCTGCCTAGTGTCTCACAGCTCAGCTCTAAGTTTTAGTTCAATGTATATTGAGACTTGGGATGTTACACTTTTTCTGGTTGCTGTTGGCTGTTACCCTRTGAATGTTTTTACCTGTTTCCTCTCCCTCACTGATGACTTCCTCCAGACTGACATGTGTGAGTGTGTGAGGACTTGCCTGGTTGTAGAAATGCTCTGATGTATGGACTCTACCTTGTGTGCTCGATAAGTATCCACTGAGTGACTTCGTCCAGGCCGGAGAGCTCCATGGTGTCTGACCCCCGGGAGCAGAAGGACCTGCCGCCCAGCAGCGCTCACCTCCGCATCTTGCGGGCACGATGCCTCGGTGAGCCRGCTGCCCACACGCGCCCAGGTTAAATTCTGACTCAGCTGCTTTGATTCATGGAGTCCTTTTCTGGATCACAAGATTWATATATATATATTTTAGTTCTGGTGGAGGAAAGAGGAGTTTGCCTATAGTTGAAGGAGTAGCAATCTGACAGATTTCTTTCAGCCTGAAAATGGAAACCTGGCCTAATCTTCCTATAAACCACTATTTATGTACAAAGAGTCTCTTATTTGGCTCTTGTTGCATAACATAGTGTCACTGCTTTTTCCCTCTATCACATAACCTTCTGTACTGCAGCCTTTTAAAGAGATAATTGTACGGTTTAACTGTAATGAAACAGGGGGGTTCTACAACCTAAAATAGCAACATAGTACATATACACATATATGTACCTATCTGTGTACACATATGTTTCTATATGAATATGCATGCACAAACACAGTTGTGTTTGCACATGTGCGCACTTCTTTGGTCACTGCTATTCCATAGGGAATTCTGTATTAGACACAAAGGCTGGAAACTCCCCTTGTGGCAGGATTGGTACAGTGGAAATCACAGTGCAAACCCAAACTGTTCTAGTTTTAGTGTTAATAAACTAGCTGGTTAATATGTCGGAAAGGCTCTGCTTTTAATTTTGTAGAAATTCATTAACAAGATGAAAGAAATTCAATAGGATGGCAAAAAGAATAAAATGGGATATTTAGTCAGTGTATTTATATCAGAGCTGTGATAGAGATGTGGTTAGTGTATTCATGAGCAATCTCCGACTGTTACAGAAGCTTTTAGACTCTCATTTTGGTTGACCTACCCATGAGTAGATATGCAGAGGCACTGATACCAAGATAAAATACATTGTTATAGCCCTGCAAAACGAACTGGGTTCTGGTGTGAAGTTCTTTCAAAATGATCCTGCCAAGTTTGCGTCTCGCTGGGTGTTACCCGACCCGTCGGGGCTTCCTGCAGGTAACAGCCAAAGACAGGAAATCCAGCAGGCTCCTGGAAGAGGCCCTTGGACAGYGCACACGGTCGTAGGCTCTTCGCAGGAAGGTTTAAAATCCTTCTCCCCTTTGCTCTGCTCTGTATAATGGCATCTAATTTCTTTAAGGTCGAAGTAGGTCTGTGGTTCCGGGAGCAAGCACCACGTGAAAAGGAAGCATAGGAATTAAAGCACTTTCTTAAAATCCTTAATATAAGCTTGATTGCCTTTTAAAAAAAGTTTGCATGCTGCTTGAGTCTTCAAAACCACCCGCTTCTGTCCTAGCGTTGGGGACTGCAATGGTGCATTATACAGACCAGACGTGTGTTGGAGAGGGCTTTTGTTCCTCCGGATGTGGTGAACCTGCTTTCACCGAGCACGGAGCGTTTGCTGGCTTTGAGMCACCTCTGCACGGGTCTCTCGTCTGCTTACGACGCGCCAGGGCCCGAAGGAGCCGCGTGGCTCCTGGATGTGCTCCCGCTGTGTTACACCACCAGCCCGAAGAACGGAGCCTGCCAAAGCCGTAGTGAGACGCGGAGATGGGGCCGAATGAGAGCGCTCGCCGTGGCTGCGCTGCGCGTGGTGGGTTTGACTCCGTGCCTTAGGCACTTGTTCCCTTCCTGAGGCTCCTCCTGGCTGAACCGGGGAGCCCAGGGCTCTCCGCGCGGCCCATGGAGATCCACTGACCTTGACCTTCTCTTAGGTGATCGTAGACAAGGAACCTGTCAATAGTTCTGTCCATAGGTTTTACAGCTTATATTTATTTGTATCATCTCTTTTTTGTCTAGGAMTGTAAAAGTGATCCTAAAATACAACGTGTAATAAAGATTTATTGCATCTATGAGACGTGCCCTCCTTTTCAGGACTCCCCAGTGAGCGCGGACTTCGTTCCTTGTTTTACTGCACCCCGCGCTCTGCTTCCTCACAGAGCAAGTTCCCGGCAGCGGGGGAGAGGGCGAAGGCCGAGGGCTTCCGGCGGGAGGGAACGGAGGGCTCTTCGCACCCGGGAGGAACCGGGCACGCCCCGGGGCAGGCGCTGGGCGCTGGAGGAGCGCGGAGGGCGCCGCCCTGCAGCGGGGCTGCCCCGGGGCCGAGTCCCGCGCACCCACAGGCCGCAGGAGCCGCCGCCTCCCGGGGCGCGCGGCCTGAGGCGAGCGCGCAGGCCGAGCGCGTGGCCCAGCATGCCGAGCGCGGCGGCGCGGCGCCTGCCGGGAGCTGTAGTTGGGCGGGGCGCGTGCTGCGCGCGGCGTGCAGCGGGCGGGACTACAGCTCCCAGC
>PTEX01000319.1:507743-528886 GCA_003342815.1 Eudromia elegans
CACGGCGACGGGAGGGCGGGGGGGGTTACCGGAGACTCCTGCCCCCCGCGACGTGTCCCCCTCCCCTGGACCGGGGGGGCCCGAATCTTGTGAGGTTTGACCCCAAGGGGGCAAAGGCCTCGGGGCAGGTCCCACCCTCCCCAGGGCTGAGGCTGTAGCAGGACATGGGGGCACAGACCCCCCCAGGCGGAGACGGGGCGCGGGGCTGGGGGCGCCGTGTGCTGGGCTGGGGGCGCTGGAAGGGCCGGCGCCAGCCCCGCTCCTCGCCAAGGGCCGCTCCGAGTCGCTCGAGCCTCGTTTCTAGCTGCAGAGCAGCAGCCCGTGCCCTGAGCGCCGTGCTGAGCTCGGGAACGCTTCATCTTCCATGGTCCGGATGGCTCGAAACTTGGGTGGGAGGAACGGGAGCCTCCTGGGAGGCCCCGTGTGGAGCCGGATCCTGCTGCCGTCAGAAGTTCTGCTTCGGAGCCTGAGGCCGGAGTTTCCTGGAGCTCCGTCGGTGCCTGGAGCGCGGACGTCGTGGGTGACGCTGCACGTGGTGGCAGCGCTCTGCGTGAGCTTCGCGTGCCCGCGGTCGGAACGGGGTTGGTGCTTGTTTTCAGGAGGTCCACCAAGACGTGTGAACCTACCTCCTTTTCCCTTGGAAATCTGTTTATTGGGGATCGAGAGTTAGAGTTGATATCGGCTTCGTTGTGTTTCCCACGTCTGCTGGGCCGTTGGTGGTGTTGGACCAGCACAGCGGGTGAGCAGTCGTTTCTCATAAAGAGTTGAAATCATATCTCAGTCACGAGGCCCTCCTATAATCTAGGAAATACGAGAGCTGCGACAACTTGGGCACCTTTCTAACAGTGAGGACTGCTCAGCAAGTGCGTTTATTTGGGCACTAAAGGCAGAGGAGCGCGGGTAGGGCGCTGCGGTTCCCTGGGGCCGCAGCGAGCGGGAGCAGYGTTGTCACGGTCTGCCCTTGTCCCGAGCTGCTCCTGTCCCTTGGGGTGCTGCCGAGGAGCTCTGCCCGCTTTGGCCGCCGTGCAGGAGCCCTCCCTTGGAGGCCGCGGAGTCGGGGATGATCCTGCTGCCTCTCTGCAGCTGTCAATGGGTCCCTGCAGTTCCTTTTGTTGGCTCTGTGAGGGTGCTTGAGTGCTGGTTTGAGAGGCTATGGGTGTGTTTGCTATGGAGCACATGGATATCCATAGAAACAGCCCTGTAGGGCTTGGGGTGTTTTGTTTGCATGGTTTCTCTTTGTTGGTGGTTTCTTTTGCTTTCACTCGCTGGGGTAGGTGTTGGGCACCAAAGGGAATAGTGTGGATGAGCCCGGCTGGACGAGGCTCTGGTGCTGAGGGTATACTGGGATGCAGACCGGATGCTCCCTGTGAACAGGGTTTTCCTGGATATCACAGAATTTTCTTAATGCTTGTCAGGGCAATCCTAAGCGAGTTTCCTCTATCTACCTTCCGTCAGGCAGCATGATCTTTTGGGTGAGAGCTATTGTTTGCACCCCTTGATTTAGCCTGAAGAGCTGAGGAGAGGTGTAAAGTGGCCAGTGTGGGGCCTCAGGGCGTGAATCCGGGTTTCATCTGAGGTCCTGGTGCTCCTCGGTGGGCCAGGAGCTTCCCTGCGGGTGCCTGGGGTGTGTTGGCAGCGGYGGGGGCCGCGGCCGGCGCTGGGTGCCCTCCCATGTTGGAGGTGCTGGGCTCTGGTGGGTTGGAAGGCCGTTTTCTGGGCTCCCAAAACGCCATGCCGAGCGGCAGGCCCTAGGAGCCTCCTCCCAACGCAGCTCCCCAGCACCGTTCCGTGCTGGAGGATCTCTGCACAGATACAGCTCCTCTGGCCTCCCTTCTGGCATCCCAGGTGCACGAGGTGTCTGAGCCTCAACTGTGGCTTTGAGCAACCGATGAACCAGAAATAGAAGCATCTCACACCAGATTATCCCCTTAGCGAGCCCTACGGCCGCCTAGCTGCACTTCCAGCCTGCAGGACTGGCTCGAAACCCACTAAAAATAGATCTTTATTTAACACTAGGCTCACACGTGCTGCCTGTCAAAATGCTTTTAATTTTCCTTTCTGGCACTCACTATTGTATTTCGTATTCCTCTAGGTGTTTCCAAGAACTGTAGGCAAAAGTGCTTTCTGGTGCCGCTGCTCTCGCGGCGCTAATGTGCACGTGCCACGGAGTCGTTAAGGATTCGTCTGAGCGCGCAGAGCCGCAGGACTCCAACAAGTGCTGTCAGGGCCAGACGTCTATGCTGCCAGTAAATTAATTGGGGAGTGATGCAAACTTCGGTAACTAGGGATGTAGGTTCGAACCCTTGACTACCAGCACTATAAATAATCAAGGGGGAAAATATTTTTTTGTAGGGAAGGAATAAGCTGGTGATGTTTAAGTCATATCTYCCATTGAAAGGTTAACCTGACGATGGGAAATGGATGGGGGTAATTACTGGAGACGGGGTTTTGGGGGGCAAAGACGTAGGTTCCTCATTCTCCTCCTCCTTCCGTAGAGCATCCATTAGGTCTCGTGCAGCTGTGGTTGGAATTTGTTCCCCTGCACGTGGATTCTTCTGTCTTTGTGCAAGTGCTTGTTGATGCTGAGGTTTGGGCTGTGTGTTCTGCTTTGCTTGCTGCTGTGTCTAACACTTGAGAGAGGTTTTAAAAGCTGTGAACAGTTTCCTTATTCTTCCAAAACGGGCCCGTTCCATCTCGTGGATCTTGCCTTTGGTTCTCGAGTGACGTCTTTCCGCCGTCAGATGTTTATTCCGTCTGAGTGATGGGGATGACAGTTTGTGCAGAAGGCAGAGAAAAAATGTAGCCTATGGAGTTCTTTGATTAGCGTAGAAGAAACCTGATGGAGCCGCCTTGACTCGGAGTTCAGATTGTTTACTCTGTTTCAACATGGTTCATCGCTTTGATCTTTTCTTCCAACTCCTTGTGTTTTCCTTGTGTTTTCTCTTGGGTTACAGAGTCCTCACATTGCTGTCCCCTGCCAGGCTAGCGCTAGGGATTCTTATGATCTTCAGGAATCTGGAAAAAATAAATCTAGGGTGGATATGATTTAAGGAATTATTTTTACACCCAAATGTTGCCGGCCGGTGGAGCTGGGTGACGTAGGGGCTGGGTTTGTCCGTGCTTGTGGAGGCTGGGCGAGAGTGTGAGGATGGGAAGGGTGCCCTGCGAGCGCCCGCCGCGGGACCCGGTTCTGGTGCTGCTCCCATCTGGGGACGCTCGGGCTGGAAGGCGGCACCGCGTCCGTTCCCGCTCCTTGGAAGCGCTAAGGAAGCCGGGATCGAGCATTGCTGTGGCTGCTGCCATTGGCCCAGAGCTCCCGGCCGAGTGTCCCTCGCCGCTTTGCTGGCGAGTTTCAGGCCTTGCCACAGGCCTCTGTTGACGTCCTCGTGCAGCGTCAGACCTAGGGGGCTCGGGAGCTCTTTGCCTCGAGTTCCCTGACACGGCTGCTCCGGGGTTGGCCTGGGAAGCGGGCTGTGTTGGGCAGCTCTGGGGTCATCCGCCCCCCAGGAACACGGAGACTCCCGTGTGCAGCTCACTCCTCCTCTCCTCTTACCGCACAAGTGCCTAGCCCGCTCTGAGTCCTGGGGAGGTTCTGCTTCCAGAAGTTCAGAAGCAGGAAGTTTTACWCGCTTAAGAAAATAGAGCTGCTTTATTTTTTTCCATGCATAAGTGATGATTTTGTTAATAAATTCTGTACCTTTTGGATGTCTCGTGGTACTGACTTTCTTCCTAAAGTAGGTAATCCAAATCTTAATGTAGTGTGTCTCCATAACTTCTCCCCATCCTCTGTTGTTGTTGTTGTTCCTGTCTGAGTCCTGCCCTTCTCTGACAAGAACCCTGAGTTTCCCCCCGGGCCCTCCGTGCGGCTGGGTGAAGGTGAGCGGGGTGCAGGATGTGCAGGCGGCCGCGCGTTGGGCGGCGCGGGTCCCCGCGGCGGTGCTGCGCCGCGCGGTGCTGCCGGGGGCTGTGGGACGGTGCCGCGGTGGCAGGGAGCGCTGCGGCTCCCTCCCGAGGGCTGGTGTGGCGCCCGCGCAGGCTGCTGCAGCCGCAGGTCTCGGAGAGCTTCCACTGACTTTCACGTTACGGGATCGGGGMCAAATTCCGCGGCTTTTTTCATGTTTGTATTTCAGTTAATTAGGTGAGAAGAGGGCAAGCCCTGTGTCGCACTGTAATCTAATCTTGAGATAGCCTGATTTTTTTTATTGTGTCTTTTGTAGGTAAATAACTCTTTAAGAGGCATATTACTGGATTTGAACCCCAGCTTATGGAGTAAGTCTGTGAATGTGGAAACAAATTCTGTGCTTACGTCTGGCATTTCCGTCCCTTCAGGTGCTGGAAAACTACTCTGATGCTCCCATGACCCCAAAACAGATTCTGCAGGTCATCGAGGCTGAAGGCCTGAAGGAGATGAGGTTGGTATTGATGATGCTGTCTGAAGCGCAGCGCGCCCAGCGCGTGGGGAGGCTGCGTGGGGAGGCTTGGGTTGCTTCGTGCGGTTCTGCYGCTCATCTCCAACCCACTTCTCTCCTTCCTTTTCTATTTTTCTCTCTCCTTTCCAGCAAAGTGATTTGGGATGACAGTACATGCTGCCTGATTATCCTTGACAATAACGGGAATCTTTTATTGGATTTTTTAATTG
Source organism: Eudromia elegans (assembly GCA_003342815.1). NCBI lineage: Eukaryota > Metazoa > Chordata > Aves > Tinamiformes > Tinamidae > Eudromia > Eudromia elegans. Next base: position 512,383 of record PTEX01000319.1, read on the forward strand.
TATGCAGAAACCCCTTTATCCATTTACTGTAAAATAAATGCCTTGCAGATCTGACTCTGCATTGTGCTGTACCACTTTTGTGCTTCTCTTGCAAGTAGCTCCCAGCAGCTTCCACTAACGTGGTTCTAGTTCAGTAACGGTTTCCGTTCCGTCCCCACCTAACACCTCATTTCTGGAGCAGGTGTTACCTTTCGGGAGAGCAAAGGAAGTGCCTTGAGTTTGTGTTACTGTTAGTGCCCTGGCTTCCGCTCACGTTCTGGAGCACTGTAGCAGTGTGGCTGCTGCTGTTGTGGCCCTCAACGCCTGCACAGGGGAAACCCTCACCTGGAGAAGGAGCTGCTGGGGAACCTAGGACACTGCAGAAAGGAAGACTGTTTTCCATGGTTAACTTCCTGTGAATTTCCATCTGTTTCTGTGACTGGATGGAAGAGAAACACAAAATGTCTTGCAGATCATACACGTGGGTAACTGTGGTGGTATAAATGTCTTGGGGCTGTGGGATTTGGGGGAAAAAACAGGGTGTTTGTCCACCAGTGCAGACCCGGGGGGCTCTGAGCCGCGCACACTGTGCGTTGGAGGCTGCACACTCTGCCTAATCRCGTTTGCTCCCTCACCCTGCTTCTGTGAACAGCAGCGTCACTGCCGGTGGGGATCTGCATTTCTTCTGGGCCTTAAAGCTCCGCGGGCGAGCGTGTTCCTGCGTCGCGTCGGGAAGCAGCCGCGATGCCTTGAGCGCGAGCGACCTGTGCTGCAGCGGGGCTGCCCGTGCTCGGAGCGGGAGCGCGCGGCCCGCTGCTGCGGCGGGGTCGGAGCTCTGGGAGCAGCCCCTTGTTGCCCGGGGTTTTTGCCCAGTGCACTTTCAGCAGGATGCCCGTGGGTGCTGGTGTCACAGCCCTGAGCCGAGTTCAGATGGGTTTTAACGGAGCCCTTCGTACACCTTTTGGTTTTAATCGGTATTCTGCATCTTTCTTTTCTCGGTCCTATCCCATCATAAGTCCTTTTACGTTAGCAGGTAACGAAGATCTACATGAAGAGGCTGTCTTTAAAGATCCTAGTAGGTCTCTCTTCACATGTTTAAATCTTCTTGGTGCTTTCCCAGCTTGACGAGCRGTTTGTCCCAACAGATGACTGAAAACCTGACTGTGCAGCATTTGTAAACATGAATCCCACAAAGCTGAACTGTTTATTTAGAGGTCCGTGTTCTTCCTTTGGATTGCCTGCTTGTGCTTTCCCTATTATTAATTTGTCACTGTAAGTTTGCTTTCTTCAGAGTGTAGTTGTCCACAGAGTGCAGGCCGTGACCCTCTAGTTAAATACGTGGCAGACTTTGTTGGTACTTGTATAGAAGGTCTTCCCGAAGCCCTGTTTCCTGAAGGAAATAACTTGGAATAACGGAAGGGATGGTTTCCCTTTGAGCTGATGCTGAGCAGGGCTGTGCTGCTTGGGGGGAGTGCTGCTCCCCGGGGAAGGGCTCGTCCCCTGTGCTAGTGCCTGCGCCAGGTYGCTGGCGCCCGGCCCTGTCGCGGGGCTGCTCTAGCTCCCGTGCACCTTTTGACTGTCTGCTCTYCCCTGCCGTTTCAGAGGAAGCTCCTCCTCTTCACTGTAAAAAAGATCCAGCTGAGGGGTTTGTCTGTGCTCAGCATGTGTGAAGAAGTGTCCCCGAAGCCCAGGCGTTCAGGGTGGAAACAAGTTCTAAGGCCAGGTCTCCATCTGAGAAATGCCTCTCTTGGAAACGCTTTCTCTCAAGCTGATTTTCAGTTTCACTTTTAATAATGAGATTGGTGCTGCTCTAAGATCTTTTCCAAGTAACTAGATGTGTGTGTCTAGGACTTACTGGGAAACCTGGGATGACGTGGCACGCCTCTCGGGGTAGCTAAGTCAGCTAGTGCAGTTGCTTGTGACATACCAGGGAAGGGATGTTCTAGAAACGTGTAGGTGTGCAAGTTTTTGCTTTCTCTGCATCTTTATCCTACTACTACTTTGTATTATATGTTACATATTTTTTAGTAAAAATTAATCCAACTCCAGAAAATTCCAGCGATGGAAGGGAGGAAAGACATGCTAAAATTAGAGGCATCTAAGAGCGACCGAGAGTAACCTCTGAAGTTAGCATGCYGTTTCCTGTTTTCCGCAGGCTGCGCTGTGTCGAGGCTAAGGTGTACGGGTCGGAAAGGAAAGCGGTTCTGACTCGAGGACCTGCCCRTGAAGTTAACAAGCATCATCTCTGCTGCCTTCAGGCAGCCGAGGGATGCCAGTTTAAACAGTTCTTTGAGGCTCTTTTGCTGATAAGGCTTTTTTGCCCTTGAAATCCTCATTTGCCCCTCTTGTGCCTTGTGTTGCAGCGGCACGTCTCCCCTCGCCTGCCTCAATGCCATGCTGCACTCCAACTCCAGGGGAGGCGACGGGCTCTTCTACAAGCTGCCCGGACGCATCAGCCTCTTCACGCTCAAGGTGCGTTTTGGGTTCCTGCCCTCAGTTGAGGGGTAAGGTGCGAGTTCTACTTCTGTGCATAGCTGAGTGTTAAACTGTCACTGAGCATCGTATGAGCTGGACGTGGTGCGTGTGAGATCATCGTGTGGAAGAGTGTCTGGAATTCGTGGTTTCATTTTAGCATGCACCTTTCAGCTGTACACAACAAATTGGCTTTTCAAAAACCCCATTGCTTCAATCACAGAAGCGAGATAAACCCTCTTATTTGGGTACTTGTTCAGCTGAGGTGGCCGTTTAACMGAACGGTCCTGTTTGCTCCCTCTCCACCAGCTACAAGGCAACACAGTCAACCAGTAAATTACACCAGTTTCAAAGCATGTAGCTACAAATAGTCTTGTTAGGAAACTGGATATTCATTTTTCTGGTTGTTTGCTTYGTGTTTCACTACATTCTGCCTAGAGCTAGCATCACCCTTTTCCACAGACCTTAAGGTCTGCCTGAAATATTTTTCATTCCAGTTTACTGTCCCAGTAATCCTARATGTTGGAAATGTTTCTAGTCTCAGATTTTTCTTTTGTATTGTTCTGTGCTGCTGGATTCCTTGGCATTTTTCTGTTAAGCTGATGCTTATCTCGCCTATTTCACTTGCACTATTTTTCTGCTGTCAGGACATTCAAAGGGAATTGAAATGGATTTGATTGTACAATTAGTAAATAGATTTCTCAAGCATAGTATCTTAGTCTCAAGCTGCTCTGATGCTCCCTGGCCTTTAGTAGGAAGGACTAGACGTTTCTTAGGAAGCTTGAAGAACATTTCTGTGAAAAATAAGCAAGCAATTACTGACCTCACTCGTTATGAATATGTTTGAGTTACTCATCTAGGAGAGGTCTATGAAGGGTGCTAATAGTTTTATGTTTTATTTTTTGTGTCTGGAGAGTCAATGTAGATTAACTTAAATGAAGCTGACGACTTTTGTTCTGTTAGGAGCTCAAGCATCCTTAAAATATGTTTCAGTATCAAGTGGATTGAAGCAGGGAGGATGATCAGAGTTGAACTAGAACTGTACCGCTGAGCTGCGTGTCCCCGTTGGTTTSCCTCGGGGCCTGGGAGGGAGGCATTGTGGTCATTTGCGTTCTGCTTGGCCCCTTTAGAAGGATGCCTTGCAGTGGTCTCGGAATATGTCCGTGCCGGACGGGGAGGAGCTGGAGGACACGGCAGACGCGGAGAGCTGCGAGTCCAATGAGGCGAGCACTGTGAGTGGTGATAACGATGGTAAGTGTCTAACAACACYCAGCTGGGATGGGAGCGCCTGCTTGGAGTCTGAGGGAGTGCGCTCCTCTTGCAGTGTCTCTCGATGAAACCTCCTCTAATGCCTCCTGTTCTACTGAATCGCAAAACAAGCGACACTCCACTGCCAGGGAGAGCTACAGAACAGCCGCACAGGTAGGGATAAATGGGAATGCTGGGAAACATGGAGTGCCTCAAGGAGAAGTTTAGTTACTCTGTAATAGTTGAGTGTGAGAGGRTTAGATGGGTACAAATGTCTAGGGCTTGTGGGGTTGGTTTTTGTACTGCAATGGTGAGGATCGTCTTCGAGGGAGGTGGTTTTGAATCCTGTGCTCTCAGGCAGTGTTAGTGACTGACACCTGAAGATTCAGCTGGGAACARAGCACTTCTCTAACTGGGGGATTATCCTGGCCCTCTGTTGTGTCTGATTGTTACTTGCTTTGGGTTTGTTTTTTTTGGACCACAGACAGCCAAACAAAAGAAGAAGACTGGTGTAATGCTGCCACGTGTTGTCTTAACACCATTGAAAGTAAATGGGGCACACATGGAGTCTGCGTCCGGTGAGCAAACCTTTCAGTTTTGGTGGGTTTGTGGGTGTATTTGGTTTTTAATGCCTGCCTTTTTTGATCAGTATTTCCTAGTTACCTGTATAAGCTTGCATGAAAAATTCCTCAACACCTGATGAGAATGCATATGACTACAGAATTGTGCTGTTGGTTAAGGGCTAATTTATCTTGATCAAAATTATGAGTAACTGRACAATACCTGCTAGCAGTTGATCTGTTAGTAGTGGATAGCTGTTGTTTGCTAAAATTGCTGCCCAAGTTGGGCCTCCGCCGTTCCTGACATGTTTTTTTTGTGGAATTGTTTTGCCCTTAGGCTTCACAGGAAGGCACGCTGATGGAGAGAGCAGCAGCACCTCCAGCAGTAGCAGCAGTTCCCTGGCCTTGTGCAAGGCCACCATGCGCAGCAGAACAGAAATAAAAAGGGATCCTCCACAGCTGTTGAGAGGTATCCGAAAGCCCACAGCTGGTAGGTGCCTCTGGTTAATGTCAGACGAGTAACTGGCCGTCAAAACGGACAGCGTCAATGTCTGAGCAAAAAACTTGGGGGTTTTCTTCCATGGAAGGCAGATGGCAATGTTAGAGCTCTTAGGCCAGACCTTCCTCTGCAAAGCATAGGGAGGGAGTTGTCCAGCTMTCGGCCTAATGTGACGAGCGGTGTCAGGACTCTGTCACTGTACTTGCATATGGCAGAGCTGGTCACAACTCTGACCATTTGGTCTCTCTAACTGTATTATTAAGTAGTCTGAGAGAGCCTTTCTTCATRCTTGCTTACTACAATCTTTACTTGTATATCTTATCTCGTATATCTTTTGTTCCAGTATTTGGTAGCACGGGTTTTGTGCCCATAACAGGGAATATTTTTATTAAAAGGTGTTTATTTTATTTGCCGGCCTTTAAACTACAGGGCAAATGAAGCGAAACAGGGGTGAGGATATTGACTTTGAAACACCGGGCTCCATTCTYGTCAACACGAACCTGCGAGCTCTCATAAACTCCAGAACCTTTAACGCGCTCCCATCCCACTTCCAGCAGCAGCTCCTCTCCCTGCTCCCAGAGGTYGACAGACAGGTACGAGGTGCAGCGCACGGTGTCGCCCCTTCGCTGGGCTGGTCTTGCTTGCAGGAGAGCTGGAGCAGACGTGYTCTCTCTCCCGCTTTTCCTTCCCCATTAGGTTGGGGCGGATGGGCTGATGCGTCTCAGTGGCAGTGCGCTAAATAACGAGTTCTTCACCCATGCTGCTCAAAGCTGGAGAGAGCGGCTCGCTGACGGTGAGCAGGCTTGCTTTGCCGGGTAATTGCAGAACTAGGTTCTTGTTYTATAGGCTTGACTTTTTGTTTTGTTTTCTTCTCCTGCACTTAATGAATGTAGGCTGGCTTTGCAGTGTTTCTGGATATACTGTTMCCTTCTCGCCTTTTAAAATTAAAGATAAGCTTTCCCTGGGCACCGTGGTGTATTCAGAACAATGTGGCAGAGGTGTAAAAGAATACTAGACTTATCTTCCTTTAAATGGTGGCCTCTGCCTAGCAAAATACCACATTCAGACTCATTTGAAGCCGCTGGAAAGCAGAGTGAAAATAGAAAGCCTGCTCTTTGTATGCAGAGCTGTTACACTGCGTATTTCTTTAATCACATTTGCGAAGTTGGCTTCGTTTGGAACAGGAGTTTAGTCTCTGAATTTCCGGTAGGTGAGTTCACCCATGAGATGCAAGTTCGAATTAGACAGGAAATGGAAAAAGAGAAGAGAGTGGAGCAATGGAAAGAGAAGTTCTTTGAGGACTACTATGGACAGAAGTAAGTAGTTTCACCTCATTGTGCCTGCTTTACTCAAGATGGGTTTGGAGTATCCCAGTGTTCTGATAGCTGGAAGAAGCGACTTCAACTCCTGGGAAAAACCATCAGTTGTGGAATGAAGTGTTTGGGCTATTGCTGCAGGAAAATCCTTAGATGAAATGGGCTGGTTTACAGTAGGATTTTATAACCCCTCTATTCTTCTTGTTTTCAAGAMAAGTTAATATTAACTTTCCAGAACAAATTTTTACACTTCCTTATTTTCTCATTCCCTGTAACAATAATGCAGATAGCAAATATATAGGTTATTTGTTTGCAGCCTGATTTACTGAGGTTTTTGATAAGCGTCTGCTTTGTAATCTGTGCCGCTATGTGTAGCAGTGACAGTAGAGTGATAAATAATAGATTATTTGCTTCAGTTAGAGTGGACGTTATCTTTTAACTAGTTTTTGTGCTTGCCCCATAGGCTGGGCTTGACCCAGGAAGAATCCCAGGAGCAGAACCTGGTGAAAGAAGATGCTGAGAACAGGACAGGGTTGTCTGCTAAAGGAGAAGCCAGGCTGCAGCGTGGGCCGTCGACGCGGCAGAGGGACGGGCGCTTCAAGAAGCGTTCCAGGGCAGATCTGCGGTGCAGAGCCAGGAGGAGCCTGTACAAAACACGTGAACCACAGCAAGCGGAGGACGACAAAGCGACTGTTTCTGTGCTACCAGACTCTGCACCTCATAAAGAGACAAAGGCAGAGATAAATCTAAAGAAAGACGATCTAACAAGTGCTTCTGCTGCGGTACTGAAGCCAGAGAGTTCCGAATTGCTTCTCTCTCCAGAGACGTCCAAATTGCGCAGTAAAGCGGAAGATCTGTCGTTGGCAGCTGCAAACAGAATTCCCAGTTTGCCCCAGGAGAACTTAGCTCGGGAGTCAAAGGACCAGAAGAGGAAGTGCTTTGAGGAGGCTGCCTCCGCATCCTTCCCCGAGAAGAAGCCGCGGCTTGAAGATCGTCAGTCCTTTCGTAACACAATTGAAAGTGTTCACCCAGAAAAGCCACAGCCTACTAAAGAGGAGCCAAAAGTCCCACCCATCCGGGTAGGAAAGAAAATTGTAGTTGTTCATTATTTTAATTGTATCGTCCTGAGTAGCATCAAAACAATATTTAAATGTCAGGGGTCTTCATCATTGTGGAAGTGAAAGAGTTCCATTGGCAGAGCTGCCTAGGTCACTCTAACTACTACTGTTTGCTATCTTATTTAGACACGCAGAGAAAGGAATGGAAAAATCTTTCCAAGGTCTTTGCACAAGAGAATGKGGTAGCCTTGACTTGCTCTGTTAGTCTGCATTTCTGTGGAGACAGAAATCACTTTGGAACTAGCTGACACTTTTCAAGAGAGACTTTCAAATCGGGTACTTGAACCCTTCTAGTTTCCCCAGTTCCTGTTTGCTGGGGTGGAACTTTAGTGTTCTCCCCTTTCGACTAGAGGCATCCGTCTCGTTAGCTTCAGGGTAGTCCTCTCTGTTTAGGAGACCATTTCGGTTACTAAAGATCTGRATGCAAATTCCCCATTTCTCGTCTGGCCGGCTCATTTGTCTGCTGGCTCTGGTAAAAGAGCGTTGAGTGGGTTCTGTGTGTGACGTGACAGAACGCCTGAGCAGAGGTTACGGGGATCATGCTGCTTTTCCTACTAAAAGACAAACCTTAGTAGGAATTTTAACCTTTTTGTCTAATTGTTGTGGCAAGAACCGCAGTGAACAGATAGGCTGGAGCGTTGGAACTAAACRCGTTTCTCTGTCTTTCAGATTCAACTTTCACGTATTAAACCACCCTGGGTGGTTAAAGGTCAGCCCGCTTACCAGATATGCCCCAGGATCATCCCCAGCGCGGAGCCCTGCGGCCGGGGCCGGAGCGGGGCCAGAACCCTCGCAGACATTAAGGCCCGTGCTCTGCAGGCCCGAGCGCAGCGCGAGGCCGCCAGCGCCATCGGGGGCGGCGGCGGCCCGGGCGGGGGCAGAAGCACCGACAAAGGCGGTGGCGGAGAGCGCGGCGGCCGAGCGGAGCAGCGGCGCTCCAGGAGAGCTCGAGGAAAGTGCGCGTCAGATCTACAGCGAGCACAATTACTGCCGGCTCCCCACGTGAGCGGGGAAGAGGCTGACCCCGCAGCGGGCGCGCGGGGGGCTCGCGCAGACCCCCTGCTCCCTTCGAGACGGGGCCCCCTTCCCTCCGAGGGCGAGGGAAGCGGCGCCCTGGGCAGCGCCGCGGGCTCTGCCTGCCGGGAAGCTCCGCTCGGCGACCGCTCGGCCAGCGGGCAGCTCGGCGATGCCTTGACGGGCTCGTGCTTTGACAGAGCGACTGGTGAAGGGCAGGAGGAAAGTCCCGAGCTGCCGCCCTGCGACGTAAGGACCGAGAGCCCGCCCTGCCCTGTGTCACGGGACAGGCAGAGCACGRCGCTGAAATCTGCGGTGCCGCCGGTGAACGGTCTGTCTTGTCCTCAGGGACAGGGAACTGTGCTCAGCCCTGCGGGAGATGGTCGGATCGCAGCAGGGCTCCAAGATGTTAGTTCTCCCGCAGTGCAGTTGAATTATCYTTCTGATACAAAGGAAGATTCCTCCATTTGTCCAAATCTTCTGCCAGAATCGTCCTCAGATGGTAAAAAGTGCCATGAGCCAAAAATGATCCCTAGCTTTAGATTTAATGGCCCTGAAACATTTATGGAGAAATGTAGCGCTGACAGCGATAACGTGAAAGCKGTGACCGGTTTAGTGGAGAAGGCGGTTCCTGCACCACGTCGCCTTGCACACGCGCAGGCGGAGAGCGAGAAGGGCAGCAAACTAAATAACGGAGAACAGGACGCCGAGTCTCGGGTGGAGCCCTTTTTACAGGGGGGTTTTACTCCTCCGGATAGGATAGATACTGGTGAAAAAGTCCCACAGCTGAGGGAGATGGGACCCAGAACAGAACCAGAACCTGCCTGTCGGCCCCTGAGAGAGCCTGGAGCGCTCGTGACAAATGGAGATGATGAAATACGGAGCAYGCACAGTGAAAGCACAGCCACTGCTTCAGATGTTGAAGCCGATTTGGCTGATGAGAGCATAGAGATGGATTTGTGTTACAGAAGTGTCAGTTCAAGGGAGGCAGCTGGGAAAGACTCCTCCTGTCAGAGCAGTGCTGGGAGGTGTGATGGAACTGGATCCGAGTCATCCGTGGAGACGGAGAGCCTCGGCGCTCCGGATTGCCCCGCGAGAGGCGAGCGGCAGCGCGGCCCGTCGGGCTCTGCTCGGCCCGCGTCCGCGGTGGAGACCAACAACCCCCTGGTGACGCAGTTGCTTAAGGGGGGTCTTCCCCTGGAAGAAGTTCTCCCAGTACCTCATCCCAGCACCAAGCTGGGAATCACGGAGTCGCCTCTGCAGAAGCAGTTGGAGAGCCCCTCCGTGCAAACAGAGAGAGGTGGCGGTGGCTGTTTTGGGGATGAATCCTCTCGAGATGTAGACGGACAGACAAGTGCCCTGGGCAGGACAGGAGACTTGCGCTCTGTGAGACCGGTTGTGGATCCCCAGGCAGAGCAGYGTGGAGCAGCAGCAGCGCTGCCCAGAGCACCAGGTTTGGAGACTCCGTCTGCTCCAGAAAAGCATTCCAAAGTTGGTTCAGCTTTAATCTGTCAGGATCAATGGGCAAATGTGGCGAGTGCCTCTCGGAAGCCTGAAGACGTGGACCTTAGGGAGAGAACCCTTTCCTGTAGCTCTGGAGAGCAAAAGGAGTTGTCCAAGGTCTGTCGGGTGCCGGAGCACAGCCCCTTAACAAGGGTTGTCACAAGTAAAACTCCAGAGAAGGTAAATGCGTCTATAGGGCCCAGGTTTATTTCTCCAAATGTAACTTCTTTTGGACCAAATCAGACAGGAGGGACCTCAGGCAATAAAAGTTATGCTGGCGTTCAAGGCAGAAAGCTTTTTGGTTCTGGTTTCCCTTGCAACCCCAGTGTTAAGCTGCATCACACAAGGGCTTCGGATCAAGTTTCAAGCATGGGAACCTCGTCCCCCTGCAAACAGATTCCTCTGAACAAGAGCTGTGCATCTGGAGAAGGAATGCCAGCTGTAAGGGAAGAATGGACTTCAAAGCAGCACACAAACACCCTGGGAGAAATAAAAAATGAGAATGTGTTGGCGTGTGGCGGCCCGGCCAAGAACAACGCGGAGAACCGGCAGGATGCGGCGCGCAGCCCCGTGGAGCTCCGGGAGCATTTGCAGGGTGTTCCGCTCGTCACGGACCTGCCGTTTTTCAAGTTTCCAAGAGAACAAGGCAAAGGGCACAGTCACCCTTTGGAGCCTTCTTCCATACCCTCCCAGCTCAATATCAAGCAAGCGTTTTATGGGAAGCTTTCGAAGCTGCAACTTAATTCCAGCAGCTTTAATTATTCATCCACCACTCCGGCTTTTCCCAGAAGCCTTGCTGGCAGCGTGATGCAGCTGACCCACAAAGCGAACTTGGCTGCGAACCATAACACGTCCCTCTCCGTGCAGATGTTTGCAGATAGCAGCAGTGTCGAAGAGATATCGTTCAAGTGTTCGTGCAGCCTTAAAGCCATGATCATGTGTAAGGGCTGCGGGGCCTTCTGCCACGATGACTGTATAGGGCCCTCCAAGCTTTGTGTATTGTGCCTTGTGGTGAGATAATAAATTATGGCCATGGGACAAATTGTATACTCAGTGTGTGTATTTTGGTAAGGACTGTTCCTAAAGCCTGTGCACAGAATACTCTGTTGATAGTCGATATGCTCGTACACCTTTGGTTTGGTGAGGAAAACCGCCTTGGCGTCGCGCTGCGCCGGACCGTGCGGAGCCCTCGCTCGCCGTGGTGCCCGCGGAGCCGCCGTGCCCTCGATGCCGCCCGCCGCGGGAACGCTGAGGCAACGCCGGCGCGGGATCCTCGGAGCCGCCGGGATCCTCGGAGCCGCCGGGAGCAGCCCCCTGCCTGCCAAGGGCCTGGAGCGGGCTCTTCTCTCTTTCGGGGCTGCCTTAGGCCCTGCAGTCTTCCACTCCGCGCTCCTGCCGCCTCCGGGCCCGGCTCATGCAGTAAGGACCGCGGGCAGCCCCGCGTGGCCCAGGCGGGGAGCAGGGACCCGCGGCCCCCGTGAGTCCCGCGGCCGCCGGGCCGAGGGGCCGGGCGAGGGCGGAGGCTCCCGCGAGCCGCTCGGTGCGAGCGGGGTGGGCCGGGCGGCCCCCCTGCCACGAGGACCTTCGTGTGGCAGCGCTGGCCCCTGCGAGGGTCTCGCTCTTGGTCTGTGACCATCACCGAACAGTTAAAGCAGTGTTCTTTCCTTTTCTATTTTTTTTAATCTTTTCATTCTTGGATGTATAAAGTGAATTATTTGGCTCCTGTAAGTATCCTCTATGCATCTGTTTGATCATGTATTTATATGTTGTACACAGTACTGGCCAACTCTGTAAATGGATGTAATGTACATAGACCATGAAGGGTTCTTTTTTTCCTTTCTTTTCTTTTTCCCTTGGTTTTCAGGCTCTACAGCAGTATTGCATTAAAGTGGTGTTAGTTATTAACCTGCATCTGTGCCCAGAGCTGCTGTGTTGGTGCCGCGGGCTCTGGGCATCCCTCCCCTCCTCCCAGCACTTCCCCATCTCCTTGGGGCTGTGTCCGACCCCGGGCCCTTCCTTGTGCACCCCGGGCCCTTCTTGTGCACCCCGGGCCCTTCCTCGTGCACCCCGGGCTCTGCGGATCTTCCTCGCTGCAGCCGCCGCCTCCAGGGCAGGAGGGCACCGCCGCGGGGCCGGGTCTCGCCTCCCGCTCCCTCCTGCCTCCCTTCCCCTCGCACTTCGGGCAATCAGGAGCTCCCCGCTGGGCTGGGGGCTGCAAAAGGCTGCGCCCCCCGACAGGGTCCCTGCGGCCGCCAGCCCCGGGCCCGCTGCTGGAGCCGGGTGGGCCGGGGCGCGCAAACCCCGTGCGGTGACGGTGACAGTGACGGTGACGCCTGCCTGGCGGGAGGGTGCCCTGTAGGCACCTGAGGAGAGAGCACCCAAGGCGGGGGCGGCTGCCTCTTGTCCGTGCTCTTTTATGGCTCTTTATGTTGCTGGTTTACTGGGGCCGGATGAATGATCTGAAAATGTTTTCAGAAGAACCTAACGACAGCAATTACCGCTTTGTGCAGCTGCCCATAAACCCGGTTGGTGACGCTGGTGACGGCCCCGGTCTCCTGCCTAGGCAGCCAACGTCTGAAACGCGTCCCGGGACTGGCACGTTGGGGTCTCCCTTCTGGTCCCCTGGCGTGGACCTGCCCGGGACGGCCGGTGACATCACGGGCCGGGGACGCCTCAGCGTGTCCTGTGGCGTGTCCCGTGATGTGTCCCATGGCATGTCCTGTGGCGCATCCTATGGTGTGTCCCATGACACATCCCATGACACGTCCCGTGGCGCCCTGGCCGGCTGCAGGAGCACGGTCGGGGGCACCCCACGTGGCAGCGATGCTGCCCGGCTCCCCCAGCGCCCGCCGTGTCACCCGCGACCTGTCCCCGTGTGCGGAGCAGCAGCGACCGGCGCCGCTCCCGGGGCTGCCCTTGGCGAGAGGCTGTCGGGAGGCAGCGGGGCGAAGGCCGAGACCCGCCGCACGCGGGCGCGTTGGTTTAACGCTCCGCACGAGTCTCGCGTTGGAAGCGACGATCGCTCTGCAGGCAAAGGCCAGCCCTGGGCCCGCCGGGAGCCCCGTGCCCGCCGGTGTCCCCTGAGCTTKGGCCACCGCCGAGTGCGGCGGACGGGGCCACCAGCGGCTGCTGGCACCAGGTCTGGGGAGCAACGAGCGCCCTGCGGAGCCCCCGGTTCACTGCAGAGTCTGGCGCTTCTGTCCACAAAACCCGGGTGACTAAAGGTGCCGAGGAAGGTTAAATAAGCTGAAAATCACTAATGCAACCCCAGACTTGGGGAGGGTTAAACCGTCTGCTAACTAACGCCAATCCTCGGCGTGGTGAGCSATGGCGGCACCATCGCCTCGCTCTAGACGACAGGGCCTTGGCGGTTCCTAGGGGAACCCACGCTGCCCGCCGCGTTTCCCACGGAATACGGACACTTTCCCATTGTGCTGACCTGCTCCGCCGGGATTTCTCCCTCCCAGAGGCTGCAGGAAGGGCCTGTCCCCCCCGCCCGGTGCCCCCGGCTCCGCTCGCTGCTGCGGCCGCTGCTCCCCAACCCTCCGTGTCACGGGAACAGCCGCGAGCTCTTCCTGCTGCCTCCGGCCCCCGCGGCTGCGCCCGGACTCCCCGTGGCTCCCCCCAGGTCCTACGGGACCGTCCGGCCCGCGGGCCATTCCCTGCGCTGGGACCGGGCAGGACAGAGCTCCCCGCGTCTCCGGGCAGGTCCCTGTGTCCTGCGTCCCCCGCGCGCGTCCCCGCAGGCCTCGGGGGCCTCAACACCCCCGGGGTTTGTCCCTCCGGGGTCCTCCTCCCCCTACCCCATCGCTGGGGCAYGTGGCGGGGCTGGGGCTGCGCCGCACTTGGAGAGCAACGCTTGCTGGATGCAAAGGTTTATTATACTTAGTGAATAACGCGGATACGAAAAATCAGTATTTTCCATGAGGAGAGGGAGAACTTTCCACAAACTTCAATGAAAACTCCATTTTTTTTTTTCCACAAAAAACAGACATTTCACAAAATTAATCAGTTTTGTCAAAATATAAGTTAAGCATAAAATTTGTGACTAGCCCCACTTATGAGCACTAACGGCGCTACCTCTAGGAACCGCAGCTGCCTGTTGGGGAATGGAGAGCACAGCGCCCCGGGCCGGGCCGAGGGCGGTTCGGCCGCTTCCCGCTCCTCGGAGCCCTGGGCTCGGGCTGGGCTTCGGCGGCACCCCCTGCGCCCCGGCCGCAGCCGGAGGGCGGGGATGGCGCAAGGGGCAGGGGCCGGAGGCGCCGGGAAGCCGGAGCCGCCCAGCGCTCCGATACGGGAGGAGAAAGCCCTTGTTGTCATACAGTGTTTATTAAGTCGATTCAGTCTTATATATGATATACAGATTCCAAAGAAAAAAAGGATTCCACATACTTATGAAATCAGTGCATTTAGCAAGTAATACCATGGGGAGAACAGCTTGATTAACAGCTCATTGGTCTTTGTTAGGTGAGGGGAACAGGGAGTGGGCCTGTGCTAATCATTCCACAAACAGARCAGAAGTTGCATCACATACAGAATAGACACACATCCTAAGAATTAAAATATTAAGCCACATTTACTGGAAAAATCCACAGTATATAACACAAATAACTCTTATCAAGCTCGTTGAGGAGGAAGTGCCCATCTGCTTAAGAGCCACATTAAGTTGCATAGGTGCCTATCTGCAAAAATATCATTTCAAAAGGAATCAATTGATTAAGCAATAAAGTGTCACCTCAGACGCTGGATTAAGTGCCATTCGCTCGGCGCCCGAGCCCTCCGGAGCGCCCCGGCTTCCCGAGGAGCCCCCGCGGTTCCGCGCGGAGTCCGGGGCCGCGCTCGGGTCTCCCGGCAGCACCTTGGGCCGCTTGACCGGGTTGGCGGCCGCGTCTCCCTCCGCGCGGGACGAGCGGCCCCGGCCTCCCCGCGGCCCCCGTGGCCCCGCTCCCCGCTGCGCCGGCCGGGCAGGGGGGTCACTTCGCTTCGGCTTCGGCCTCGTTCCCCTTTGGACCGGCAGCCAAACCCCAAGCGAGCGCCGCAGAGCGCGAGGGCGGCGGGCGCGGGGCCGGGCGCAGGGTGCAGGGCGCAGGGCGCAGGGCGCAGGGCGCGGGGCGCAGGGTGCGGGGCGCAGGGCGCGGGGCGCGGGGCGCGGAGCGGGCGCGTGGCTGGCCAAGCAGACGGCCCCGACGGGGCGGCTTCCTCCTCAAGAGCCGTGCGGCGCGCGGGCCGGGGTCTGTACATGTAAACAGTACACTTCACTGAGTCCAAAAGGGGAGCGGGAGGACGCGGGGTCACATTGGTCTTAGGTAGATACAGGCGAAGGACGGAGCTGGGCAGCTCTGGAACAACCAACCAAAGTGTCTAAAGCACCACTAAATTATAAAAATCAGACCATGGACGGATTGTAGTCGATATTCTGCTGAAATACTATGCTACCTTGTAAAAAGTTTTACAAAAAATTACAAATCAAAAGTATATTAACCCTCTGAGTTCAAAGCAGCATTTATTTTTATTTTTATTTTTCCACRAACCGGTACTAAACCCGGCGGGCGCCTCGGGAGCGCCGGGGCCTGGGAAGGCTCCCGCGCCGCCCGGCTCCTGGGAGCGGCACACCCGGGCAGGACGGCGGCGTGTCAGAGAGGAAAGGAGGAAACCGACCACGGCGCCTGGCCCGCGTCGCTGCCSCCCTCGAACACGGCAAGGCCGCCGGCCACGGCGGGACCCCGCGCTCGCCCCGCGCCCCGCACCCCGGGGCTCTGCTCCTGCTCATGGTGGCCGGGTTGGACCCCCCTCCCAGTGCCCAGCGCCGGGGCTGCCTACAGGGCTGGGGCGGGAGGAGATCCCGGCCACAATYCCCATGGGTGCCGGGGTCGCGGGGCCGCCCAAGCCGAGGCCGCCCGTCCAGCCGCGCCGCGGGGCCGACGCTGCCCGTCCTGCGCCCCGGCTCCCACCGCTCCTCCGGCACGGCTGGGCCCCCCGCACCCCCACACGGGGCACCCGGCCAAGCCGCTGCAAGGGCTGCGCGCGCCCTGGGCCCCCTCTGCTGCCGCCGCACGGCGGGTCACGGCGGAGGGCGGCGGTGGCCCCCGACGGCAGCGCCGCGGGGACAGCCCCGGGACAGCGATTGTCTCGGCCCCTCGCGAGAGCGTTACGGCCCCGCCGAGGGCCGCGGGACGCGGCTCGGAGCCGGTCTGTTGCTTCATGGTATTCACACAAAAATAAATATTTACACAGCGTCCACGGGGGGAGGAGGCCGGGGCAAACCGGGCGGCCCTGCGAGGCGGCGGGGATGGGGTCCGAACCCCGGCTCGTCCYGGGGCCGCCCTCGGGCCTGGAGCCGCAATGGGGGCGACCCAATGTGACCGGGAGGAGCCGCGGGGCGGAGGCGGCAGCTCCTCCCGCCYGGCGCCGATGGACCGGGACCCGCGCTGGCTTCTCCTCCCTTGGAGCCRGACGGGCGATGGAGGCTGCGGGACGGGGCACCCTGCGGCACCCTGCGGCCCCCGGTCCGGCCTCGGCACCAGCRCCCGCTCCAAAGGGGGGACCCGCCCGCCCCGCCGCAGCTCTGCCCGTGTGAACCCCATCCCGCGAGGCCGAGGGGCCGGGAGGGCGCGGGGCAGCGCCGGGGGCTCCCGCGCGTCGAGCGGCGCTGCCGGCGGCATTGCACTGAGCACACGGGGCACCCGCCGCCTTCCCGCCGCGCTCCGGGAACCGGGGCTTGCTCCGGGCGGGCAGCGCCCCACAGAGACCCCTTTGCTGCCGGGTGCCGCCGCCTCCCCCCCGAGCGGCCGCCCC
>PTEX01000319.1:547752-563006 GCA_003342815.1 Eudromia elegans
CGGCCGCCTCGCTCCGGGTCCCCGCTCCGGGCGGTCCCCGCTCCCCGCGGCCCGGCCACACGGACGCGCTGCTTTTACACTAAGTGCCTTTGTGTGGGCCGCGTTAATCCACTTTGGCAACGGATTGACCTAAATTTCGCACGGGCGAACCCAGCGTCGAGCGGCCCGTCCATGTGGGAAGCGGCAGTGGAGCGGCCGGAGCGGCCCCATCCCCACAGGGCCGCGCGTGGGGCTGGGAGCCGGGCGGCATGGGGACAGGGACAGGGACAGGGACAGGGATAGGACCAGGGCGGCCTCCGCATGGCGGCTGGAAACGCTGCATGTGAAGTTCCCTCCGAGCGGGTATTTTTGGATTCAAATTATCCAGGGGGAAATAACGGGCAATTAGGTAGGGGATCAGCGGAGGTGATTTCTCAAGCTGTCACAAACGGGATAAGTGCCCTACGAGTTTGAAAAACATAATAAACCCGTAGTACTGCTGTTATGGAATACACATCCAGTATATTATTTGTAAGTCCCTTCCCTCCGTGCCTCCTTGCCCCGCGCCCGTCACTTGCGATGCCGCCCGGCGCGGAGCGGCCGCGCGCGACCTTGTGCCGGTCACTTGATGTTCTTGTGCCTCCCAAAGTAGGTCAGGTCGCCCCGGGGACCGCGCGGCGGCTCCTCGGAGCCCCGCGGGCGCCGGGCGTCGCGGGCGCGCCGGGCGCGTCACGAGGGCCGCGGGTGGCGGCCCGGCACAAGGAGGCTTTTCTCGTGCTTCCCTCGCTGTGGTGCCCGGAGCGCGTTTGGGAGATGTCGCGGGGAAGGGCCTGGGAAGCTGCAGAGCAGGCGGAACGCGCGCCAGGGCTCTGCCCCCGCCTCACGTGGGCCCTCGTCCCCCGACGGAGCAGTGACACGTGCAGGAGCAAAGGGGCATTCCCGGGAACGGGGGCGCGCTGGGGACGGGGCAGCAGCAGCCCCTCGGCCCAGCGGCTCCGTGTCCTCCCGGGTGTGTCCCCAGCAGCGCCGGGAATCCCAGCGGGCCTCGTCCTGGGCCCGTTTCCCAGCCGGACCCCAGGCGGGTGCGGCGGCGGTGGCCCTGGAGCGGCTCCTGTCCCCACAGGGGCGCCCGCCCGGGGGCAGCCCCCAGGGCAGGGGGTGACTTCCTGCCCCGCTGGCACTGGAGGGAGGGCAGGGACGCGCTGCCCGGGCAGCGGCGCCTCCTCGGAGCCCCTCCGSTGTTGCCGGCTTTGGCCGTGGGCCGTTCTCCGTGCTCCCTTTGGCAGCTGTTATTAAATTTGCTCCAGCGGCTCCGAGGCCGAAGCAGCCGCTGTTGAGGGTCCCGGGAAGGCCAAACCCTGGAGCTGCACGGAGCTCCTCAGCCCGGGCTCGGAGCGGGCCCCGGTCAGCGCGCCCGCCACCGGGAGCGCAGGGCCGGAGGCGGCACGCCGCGCGCTCCCTGCCGGAGACCGGCTCCGCGTCCGCAGCGTTTCGAACCGGAGCCCGTTCTCCTCTCGTTCTCCTAATTTTCCCGCTTGTTTCCATTTATGACTTTCTATTTTTAAATGCTGCCCTCAATTTGCCAATGGCAGATGAACTTTCGCCCAAAGCTTTGTGCTCCCTTGATGGCAGAATCCAACATGATTCCTTTAAAAAACTGCCTGTTCTCATCCCTGTCTCCCTGCCTGGATTTCCACCCCCAACAATCCTTGCAATTTTTCCATGCCGGGATATTTAGTGCTTTTGTCCCTCCAGGCACACGTGCCTTACTGGCTGGAATTATCCTCCGGTTGCCCATATTCAACATAAYTGGGTCAAGATCTCCCAGCCAGTCCTATAATTCATTCTTTCCCCATCAGGATGGACCTGGGACAGAGTGGGCGAGTTTCCGGCTCGGATGCAGAGGATCTCAGGGCCACCCYGGGCACCGGCGGCCCGCGAGCGCAGCCCCCACTCGGAACACGAGCAAACCTCCCACCTTCGGGATCAGCTCATTCCTAAATATTATCCATCGGATATTTTTCCTAGCTTCAATGCAACGCCCGAGCCTCAGAACTATAAGTTTTCACTAATTTACTTGATTTTTCTAATGCAGATTCAGCTATTTCAAGGCAAGGTTATTTGCAGACAATTACTGAACTTTAGTTACTGTGTCTCTAGCCTTTCCCTTCTAAGACTAAATCGTCCGCGCACGCTGGGGCCACAAAACGGGGCTGCGCTTCCAAATCAAACTCTCCGTGCTTGGGTTAAAGAATGTGCCCGCCGCCGGGTCACAGAGCCTAAAGAGGCGCATTCAGGCGACCATCCATCCATCCATCCATCCATCCATCCATCCATCCATCCATCCATCCATCCATCCATCCATCCGTCTGTCCGTCCGTCCGTCCCTTTCCCTCCCCGGCAATCTCCTTTCAATGTCCTCGCGTTTGGAGCTGGAGCGTTTCCCTCTCAAGGCGCTGGGGGGTCAGAGTGAAGCCCCCTCTCGCCGGCGGCACCTTCTCCTTGCCCAGGGCATTCCCCCATCCCCGCTCCCGCTTGGGATCCGGCCGCGGCCCCGCGTGCCGTCGCCCGCTCCGGCTCTCGCCCGGAGCGCTGGGGGCGGGAGGAGGCCGGGCAGGGCCCTCCCCGCCATCCGGAGGCCGCGGCACATCCATAGCAACGGGCAGGAGGCTCCTGTTGTCCCCATGACGTGACCTCCTGCTGCGGAAGCCGCCTTGGGAAGCGGCTCCGGGCGCTGGAGCCGCCGCGGAGCCCGTCCCGCGCCCGGGCACAGGGGCCGCCCAGGGCTGGGGCCGCGTTCCCCGTTCCCTGTTTCAGTGCAGGGCTTTGTCCCCTTCCAGGCTCAGCATTGTCACCGCCGCCATGCGTGGGGACACGGCAGGACACGCTGAACGTGAGGAATAAACCCAGGCTGGGCTTTGGGAAATGACTGCAATAAACCTGGACACCCAATTATTTAAAACGCTAATATTTATCATTTGAAAATGAGGTGGAAGGATCACCACAGATGAACATCCAATATCTTCTTTTCACTCCTTTTTGCTGCTAGATTGAGCAGGGGGGGGGTTCAGAGGAGGCGCTAATGCCTCAGCACGTACCCTGAAATGGGCTGATTCTGCCCAATTCCGCTCCGTGTCCGAGCCAGGCGCAGCCCCGACGCCCCCGCTGCCCCGGCCTGCCCGRGCAGCCCCGGGGCGCTGCGGCCGCGCGCAGAGGCTTCGCCTGGCAACGAAGCTAAAAGGGCGCTTTGGCACAAACGCATCTGTGCTGCCCCAAGCGCTCGAGCTCTTCCTGGCGCTGCCGGACACAAACAGCGGCTCTCAAAGCCGAGCGGAACACGAGTCGCTCGTCTCACGCAGCGGCCTTAGGGCAGCGCCCCCCACGCAGGCCAGGGAGCGGCCCCGGATCCCGCTCCGGCGGCGCCCGAGTCCCGCCGAGCGCTCCAGGCACCCGCGTCCTCCCGGCTGCCCCATCCCCGCGCGCTCCTCCGAGCGGAGCCGCTCGCAGCCCGGCCGCCCCCGCGCCCTCCGCAACACCCGCAAGGGCAAATCCCGCTGCTGCCGAAGAGCCCTTTCCCTCCCTGCTACAGCCTGCACAGCTTGGAGAGCGGCGCGGCCGCGGACCGCACAGGGAGCCGCGCGGGAAGCTTCAGCGGCGGGGAAAGGGACCCGCAGGCGGCTCCGCGCTGCCCCGGCTGCCCCTGGTGCTCGGCCACCACGACCGCCCGCAGCGCAGGCACAGCCGGCACCCGCGGGGACCCTCCTCAGGGCACACGAGGCCTCTCGAGCTCCCCATAGACCCTGCGTACAAACCCAGGCTTTCCTCGAGTCTCTCAATGACCAGAGCAAACTGCCCCGAGCAAGCAGCCCCAGCGTCCAGCACCCCGGCCTGGMGCTCTTTGAGCTTCCAGGGTGGGTTTTCATTATGAACATAAGACCAAAGTGCAAGCCTGCTTTTGCACCTGTAATTTGGATACAGGAGTTTAATTAAGCTTCATGATACACTTCTCTTGAACCAAGCTTTGGAGCCAAGAAGTAGAAAAGGGGCGAAGGGCAAACAGAAAAGCTCTCCCCGTGTCTCTCATGCCTCAAACTTAACCCGGGGGAACCTCCTTGGACACCGAGGAGGAAGGCAAGCCCCGTGGCCAACGGAGTCCTTAACCTCCAGGAAGAAAACGCTGACCGTTAACGCCAGGTACAGCAGTAACTTTGGAACCTCAGCGCTTCTCTGCCGGAGCTGCCCCAGCACCCAGGAGACCCTGCCCGAGCCCCAGTCCGTTCGGTCCCGGTCAGAGCCGGGCGAGGGCGGCCGTGACCAGCAGGCAGCCCCGGAGCCGTGTGTCCGCTGCCGCCCGTTCCCCGCACGGGCCACCCCTCCGGCAGCACGCGGCCCCTCGCCGGCGGCTCCGCGCGGAGGCCGCGGCTCCGCGGAGCTGTCCAGAGTCCTAGCGGGCCGGGGCTCAGCGCCGCGCTCTCCAGACCCGGCGCTCGCGTCTCGGAACCTCCAGTGCGAACCAGGGCCCAGGGCCTCGCGCTCGCTCGGGCGCCCCACGCACGCGGCAGTGGAGAGGGTCCCAAGGAGGGACGTCTTTGCTTCCAGCTGCTCTTCTGTCCTCAGGCCATGTTTACTACTGGAACGACTGACCCGCGTCTACCTGTTCAGCTCACGGGAGCAAACTGAGACCGGGCACTTCCCCGCCGGACCGCGTGCTCTAGCACACCTCTGCAGACTGCCGGCGCTGGAGCAGATCCACCCCTCGGAGGGCAGGTCCCGGCCCACGAGCAGCGGGCGCCCCCTCCGCCCAGGGCCCGCGGAGCTGCTCTGGCTCCGCGACCCGCACCGCACGAGAGCAGCCCCAGCCAGCGCGGGCTGCGGGCGACAAGAGCTCGCGCGGGGGCTGAAGCCGTGGCCAGACCCCAGGCACSGCCCGAAGCTCCCGGGCGGTTCCGAGGAAGCAAAGCACCCAAATCCCGTCCCCATCTTCCGTCTCAGAACAGTTTCCCAGAACAAGCGGCCGCCTGCGGAACGCGCGGGCGGCTCCCAACACCACCGGCACCGGCTCCATCCCTGCCCTCCCGCCAGCCCGCGGCTGGAGCAGCCCCAGGGCGCGCGTTTCGCCCCCAGCATCCCCGCAGCCCCCGCAGAGCCCCCCCGCGGGCCGACACGCCAAGGGCCGGTGCCCCCGGTGCCCCCCGCGGCGCTCGGCAGCCACTCACCTGCTCCTGGGAATTCATGACCCGCAGCTTCATCTGCTTCAGGTAGGTGGAGGTGAGAGGCATGTTGTAGTCGATGATGCCGGACACCAGCGAGGAGGGCGGCTCGCTCTCTGGGGAGCAGGAGCAGAGACACTCGTCACCCGCACGGCGAGCACCGACCCGCCGCGCCCGCCCCAATCCATGCACCAGCGGGGTTTGGGAGCGTAYGGATATATACAAAACACCCCAACAGGACTGGGGCCTGCTGAGCTACGGTTCTTATGAATATGGCCCCACCCAGAGCATAATTACAGAATAGAGGTTGTTTTGGGAAAAAWAGCAGCATTACTGTCACCTGTGGAAGGGACTATGCACAAAACTCACTGCTTTTTTCCCTGTGAAACTGAACCGTAGCTGGGAAGACGCAGAGTGGTGCCAGAGGCCGGACTCCCTTTGGGCAGGGGGGTCGCGCAGAGCCCGGCCGGCGGGGCCGTTGGCGCTGCCGGGCCCGGCCGGCCCGGCTGGACCCTCGCTCAGCTCGGCGCGAGCAGCAGGGCACGTCCCAGGAACGGCTGCGTGGGGGAGACTTCCCAACCCTCTCACTAAAACAAACTTAATTCTTACAACCTTCAATGTAAACCGTTCCCACTGATTCCTCCGGATGCATCACGCGAGCTCTGGAGCCAGAGCCCTCCTGCAGCCCCTTTCGGGGGGTCTCCCTGAGCAGCAGAGTCCCAAAGCAGCCAATTCTCACGGGTTTGTCACAATTCGACCCCTTCTCCGCGGTGGAGATGCAGCTTCTCCACACAGGACACGGGGACGCGACATTTGTTTATTTGACACCAAATTCAGTGGCTCCTGCGACGTGCGTGGTCAAGAGGGATGTCGCCATTCCCCACGGGAAAGGGCGCTGGAGAACAGGAAGATCCTTTGCCTTCCCTACAGGAGTTGGAAGGGACACACGGAGGGCAGGGAAAAGGAGGGATCCCGGGAGCGGAGCACGGGCTGSGGGCGGGAGGTCTCCCTGCTCCGAGTCTCCCTGCCGGGCTCTCAGCGCCTTCCAAAGGAGCCTTCCCGGGGTGTTTAACAGCACCCGGATCTCCCGTAACRGCAGCGTAACGGGGAGTGCCGAAGAGCCCCGGGGAAACGCGGAGTCCTGGAGAGGCTCCACACCTCCCAGGACACCAGATCCGTCGCGTGTCACCAGCAAATGACCTGAACCACCAACGTTGTCTATAACCGACCCGAACATCAGATTACTTTTTGTAAATCTTCTGCATCAGGAGCCTGTTTGGGGCCACTGAGCTAGAGTGCTTATTTCCAGGTSCTGTGGGCTCGTTCCCAGCCACCTGAAGCATTGGGACATCCGGACATGGAAAGGGASTGTAGGAATCTCGTGAACTTGGGAATCGTGTAAACTGCTTCCTCTGCTCTCTTCTCAGGGCTGTTTATCACTTCTCTCTGTCATGTTTTGGCCTGGAGTTTAAGGGCACCGCTGTGTCTCTGTGATAAGCACACAAACCAGCCCATTATCCCACCCGCAGAGAGGCTGCCTTGTGACGGGAAGTGCCGAAATCGCAGAGCTCCGAGCAGCCGGCCCCGCGGCGCGGCCGGAGACGCTCCCACGGACAAGGACGCTCCCCGCTCGGCCCAGCGCGCTGGAGCGGCTCAGGRCACCCCGGAGATCCCAGGGCGGTCCCGAGGGACGCCGCCGGCCGCGGCACGGGGGCCGTGCGGGCCCTGCCTGGCCGGGGCTGGGCAGCGGCACGGCCTGGCCGTGGGCGGCTGTTCCCGCAGACCCTCTCCTACCGCRTGACAGCAGAAGGCAGAAGGTCCCCCTTGTCCCAGGCTGAGCTGGGAGTGGCGAGCGGCCGGCGGGATGGCCCCGTGCGCCCGGGCACGGCCGGCCCGCAGCTCGAGGACACGGGGCTCCCGGGGAAGCCGTGCTCCGTGCACGCGTGTCCGTGCGACCCGCGGGTTGAGGCCGCCCCGCGGTTCCAGCCCCGCACGCCTGGGCACGGCCGGCCTGCACCTCAACGACACAGGGTTTGGAGGGAAGCCGTGCTCCGTGCACGCGTGTCCGTGCGACCCGCGGGTTGAGGCCGCCCCGCGGTTCCAGCCCCGCATGCCCGGACGCGTCCCCGTGCCCAGGGACCAGGCGGTGCCACCGCGCGCCGCTGCGGCACGGAGCAGGCAGGAGCCTCTGCGGGGAGGGACGGGTCGGGTTGGGGCAAACGGCTGCTCTGCCCTGCCCCACGGCGCCCCTCGCCACGCCGGAGGTGCCGAGCAGAGCTCTGCCCAACCAACGGGCTCACGCCAACCGCCCCCGGCTTCACCTGCAAGAAATCACGTGTAAAAAGGGGAGGATTCCTTCATGACCTTTTTATCTTTGTTCTACCGAAATTTAAGAGCCTTGATCAAATTATAAATTCAGGTAGGTTAATAAGATAATTCATTAATGAGGAGTGAAAGAACTTGTGACGGCAGTGTCAGCAGTAGGATGGGATTAATCTGCAGCTGAGCCTCAGACCTGTTTTCCAGGGTTTTCCCAAGTTTCTTACGGGCAGAAAGCTGGGAATCCCTCTCCACTCTCCTCATGACGCATACAAGGGAGGTGAGTCAACCTCGACGGACATTCGTGTCTGCAAGGACCTCTGGTTCCGGCCGGATGGGACAATTCCAGCACAGATAAAGCTCAGGAGCGGCGCCGCGYGACCTGCCAAGGTGCCGCAGCCCGAGGGGACATCTGCGCGTGACCCCGCGTTGTCCCCGCGGCCTCGGGGGGGACGAGGAAGGTTCGGGAAGGTTGGCGGCTCTGCCCGAGCGGGAGCTGCCGCTGCCCGTCCTGGCGTGGGCCGGGGCACACCCGGCCGGGAGGGCAGGGTCCTGCTCGGACACCGCTCTGGGAACGGGGCCGGCGCCTCCTCACCGGGCAGGAACCCGCCGCGCTCGGCTCGCGCCTGGACCGTGCCGGTAACGCCAGAGCCACCCCCAGCAGCAACACCCGCTCCGGATCCGTGTGCCGCGGGAGAGGAACGCGAGCCTGACGAGCCAAAGACTCTGGACTGCAAGAGAAGGGGAGCCTTTGTCTGCAGGGCCCTGGGGACCCCTCGGGAGCCGTCCTCATCCTACAGAGCAAAGCAGGCTGCTCTCATCGTTCACCTCGCGCCGAAACGTTTGTCACATGCCCTGGAAATACGGGCGGAACACCCAGGCGGASTGCTTTGAAATAAAGCAGTTTCAACCCTAATTCCCTACTTGGATCCTTCCTCTGGAATTACTCCTAATTTAATAACACAGCTAAGAAATCACTGTGAAGGCCAGYGTTGTTCGAAGCTTCCAATGAGCAAGATAATTTGCTCTTATGAATTATGTTGGTGCCCTGCAGGGCTTGATGTCAGATATGTTTAATTAGGGATTTTCCTGATCACAAATGAAGTGTGTTGAGATTTGTTTAATGGATGACAGAAGCAGGAATGAGGGGAAATATTCCCCTTTTTCACCCTTTTTTCACCCTGCTGAGCTAACTTCACCTCCAGAGGGCTGCACAGAGGAGCGGMCGCGCCTACAGCTAAGTGTTTTTCCTGTGACCCCAACACGTCCAGGTGACCTGCTCCAAAGAGATGCCGTGTGGGTACCGGTGAAGAGCGACGCCCCTTCCCGACGGAGCCACCTCGCCAGGCAGCCCTGCGCGCCGTCGCTCTCTGAGCAGCGTTCAGGGCAGAGAGCTTCGGGGCTCCCCGGTCCTGCTGGGTAGAGGCAGGAACTTGTGTGTGCGACAGGGTTATTTTTCCTGTATTTTTCGGTTTCTTTCCACGAGAGCTGGTCGGGAGAGGCGACGTGGGAAGCGTTTCCCACCCCAGGACCCCGAGGAGGGCGCTGGCGCGGGGGGCTCGGCCGGCGGCGGGGTCGCTCCCGCRCCCGGGGACGACGTGGCTCCCGACCCGGTCTGCAAGAGGCATTGGACCCGTCCCGGGCAGGGCAGGGACGCGCTGCCCAGCGGGGCTTGGGCTGACGGGTCACCAATGAGCACCTGGTTATCGGGATTGTGCCTAAGAAACGCAACAAGCGCCTGGATCTCCAGTGACCAGCTCTGSATCACTGGCCGCGTGCTGCACTTAAACGGAACCTCGGGGCTGGCCATGGGTCTGCCTCTAACGGCCAGCGCTCGGAAAGAGCGGAGCTTCCCTCCCGTCGGGTCCGTCGTGCTTTTAATTCTGCTTCTCTGCTTGACAATGTGTTTCTCTGTTTATCTGTATCGGTTATGGATTTTCCTATCTCTCCGTGACCTGTTTGTGTATGCTGAAAGGAGTGTATTTCTGAGGGGAAGTTCTCAGGGTCTGGTCGATGCCCTGCACTGGGTCAGTTGGATAACGTTAACCCTCGACTCTTGCAGAGGACCCAGTCCCACCCCACAGTGCTGGTAACCCACCCCCAGGGCCCCAGAGCAGTGCAGCTCGCGGGAGAGCCACGAGGAGCTGGACCCCACCGGTGACACACTGAACCTCACCGGTGACACACCGAACCCCACCGGTGACCTGCCGAACCCCACCGGTGACCCGCCAAACCCCACCGGTGACCTGCCGAACCCCACCGGTGACACGCCAAACCCCACCGGTGACAGGCCAAACCCCACCGGTGACCCGCTGAACCGCACCGGTGACAGGCCAAACCCCACCGGTGACCTGCCAAACCCCACCGGTGACCCGCCGAACCCCACCGGTGACACGCCGGACCCCACCGGTGACACGCCAATCCGCTGCACGCCTGGGCACGCCTGGGCTTATCCCCACTCTTTGCTATCCCAAACAGGATCGTTGGCACACGTCTGCCAATCACTGCAAACTACTTCTCCATCCAAAACTGGAGCTCTTCAGGCATATTCGGTTTCTTCCATTACAAATCCACAGTTTAAAGGACGAACTCCCGGCCACATCTTCCCGGTGCACCCACCCCTAGTCACGAGCTGATCGCAGACATACCTGCTCCGGTTTTGCCCCAGGCTTTGTYACCCTGCCCGGGGCAGGTGCACCCAGAAGGGGAGCTCTCTGCTCAGAAACAAAACTAACTCCTCAGCCCGTTTCCATTCTCTGAGCTGAGCGGCTGCTGGAACGGTGATGAATAAACCACGTTTAGGAACATTGGTTCGGTTTTGCTACAGAAGGGCCTTAAAGCCAGCGCAGGCTAAGAAAGCCCTTTGGTTTGACCCATGTCGCGAAGGGGCGGRCGTGGGGACCCCTGGGGCGCTGTCACCGCGCCGGGAGCGGCGCCCGGCGGGGCCCGGGTGCCTTTACCTTTGGGCTCCAGCCCGTTGGAGTTGAAGTGCATCCTCTTCTGGCACTCGGTGCAGCTCATGAGGAAGCGGGTGACCGCCTCTCGYGGCAGGAACGCGTAGGTCTCGGCGATCTGCGGGGACACGAGGCCGGCTGTCCCCAGAGCCCGCGCGGGGCACGGGCAGGGCGCCCCGGCCACCGCCGCGTCCCACCGCGCTGCCCCCACGGCCCTGCTGCCCTGCGCCCGGTGCTGCCGCGTCCCACCGCGTCCCACCGCGTCCCGTCGTGTCCCACCGCGTCCCACCGCGTCCCACCGCGTCCCACCGCGTCCCGTCGTGTCCCACCGCGGCTGGACCAGCAAGTCCTGCGCTGCGAGACACGGCGCAGCGGGGAGACCGCGAGGACCCTCCCGGCTGCCTGCGTGGGCTCTGCCCCCAGAGCCTCCTTCCTCTTCCTCCTACCTAACCTGACAGCAGAGCTACAGATGGGTGGGAATCAATGGAGAAAGGGAASTCTCCTCATTCTTTCTGTTGTTAATTACCATCACACGAATAACCTGGAGAATCCATTAATCTTTGCTAAGGGCAGGGCACTTCTTCCCATGATGGCAATCAATTATTGTTAATAATACTCTGCATTTCTGTGACATACTTTATCCRGGGAATTGTAAACATTTTTACAAACAGTAATGAAGGAAGTCTCCCTGAACCTATGAGATCGGCAGGTGCTTCCTGTGTTTTACGGATACGGAAGAGCTAAAGGACCATTTTTTAAAACTTGGATGCCCCAACGTAAGCCGTGTGTCCAGACCCGAGTATCCCGTGCCCGCCGCTGGGGCCGGCTCCTCCGCCCCGCCACCTCCCCGCTTGCCCGAGGGACTCGGCCCGGCCGGGCGCGTCACYGGCCGCCACGCCGGGCGGACAGAGCCGCCTTTGTCCGCGCCGCGGCCGCCACCCCGGCCTGGGCTCCGGCTGCAAGCGGGAGCCGGGAGCCGCCCCGAGCACCTGCCCTCCCGCCCTGCGGCCCCTCGTTTGTCAGCACGGACTACAGCAGCACGGACACGCCAACCCCAGGAGCCCTCCCCTGCTGCAGCAAGGCCAGCAGAGCGACGCTCCGGCTCCCTCAAAGGGCGACGCTAACGCTCCAGGAGCCGACGGGGCCAMGGGCAGCGGGCGCGCGGCTGGAACGGGGCTCAGCCCAACCGCCGCGGAAGGCAGGGCCGGTTTCTCCACTGAGCGGCAGCAGCGTCCCGATTTTCCGGCSCTGTTCATGTCAGACGGGTAGAAAGTTCAGCCAGGGACCTTGTCCCAGYGTTCCAAATGGAGGCTGGAGCGCCKCGTCCTGCAGGGAGGCTCCTCGCGTGCAGAGCCCGCGGAGCTCGGTGCTGACCCAGCGCGATGCCCGTCCGTGCCAGGGCCGCCGCGGCCGCCGCGACGCCGGGGCTGTGCGGGGAGCCGACGAGGCCGTCCCGCCGCCCCAACGGGCCCGCGGAGGCTGCTGCAGACGCTCAGCTCACGGCAGTGATACAGTTGTTATTTCTCAGCYGATTTGATGCTCTGCGGAGCAGACAGCTCCCTTGATGAGTTATCTCCCATCCAAATTCCCCTTCTGATTGCCTCCCTCCGGAGGTCACGGACAAGGGCAAACTCTCCAGTGCCTCCCTAATCAGAAATGGTGGCGAGAGGCAGAGGGAGCGGCAGGGGACGCGGGATCTTCCTGAGGTGACCGGCCAGCAGCTCCCTGCGCGCGCCGGGGCACGAGAGGGGCGAGAGGGGCACGAGGACGGGCAGCCACGTCCTGCCAGCCCGGGGGGCTCTCACTGCCAGCGAGACGACCTCGCTGGGGACACGCGGTGCGTGCCCAGCGTCACGTGGGGTGCAGGGCAGGGGACACGTGGTGCGTGCCCAGCGTCACATGGGGGTGCAGGGCAGGGGACACAGGGCTGCAGGACAGGGGACACGCGGTGCGTGCCCAGYGTCACGTGGGGGTGCAGGGCAGGGGACACGCGGTGCGTGCCCAGCATCACGTGGGGGTGCAGGRCAGGGGACACGCGGTGCGTGCCCAGCGCCACACAGGGCTGCAGTGCAGCCGGGCACCGCGGGGCTGCACTCGGGCGCTCGCCGAGCACGCGGAGCCCACGGCCGGGCAGAGCGGAGCGGAGCGGAGCGGAGCAGGGCAGCGCGGGGCCGGCTCCTCCCCGGAGCGCCCCGGGCAGCTCACCAAGCCCTGCATAATCTCCGGCGTTGCTGCAGCGCAGGGCGGCCTGCGCAGAGCTCCCCGGCATGAGGAATCCACCAGGGACTGGAGCTGCCAGGCAGCCGCTCCCGTCTCCAAGGGACCCGCTCCGCACGGCCGCGGGACTCGAGGCGCCAGCCCTGCCTTGGACATGGAATTCAGCTCTTCCTGTAAGAGCTGGAGAGCCCAAGCGTCTGCATCCAAGTGCCGCGCRGAGCCAGGAGAAACAGCGCGCTCCCTGGAGGAGCGCTCCCAGCTCCATTATTCCCGCCCTAGCGCGGGTGCTTTCAGGATGGATGGAGCTGGTTCTCAGCATCCATGCCGCCCCTGGCAAGCTCCGCCGCTGCCTCCATTTTGCAGCACAGGGGAGGGCGCCGGGGCCGCAGGGAGCAGCCCCCGCGCGGCTCATGGGTCCTCCCGCCCCGGCCGCTCCGGCTCCGCCGGGAGCACGGGAGACGCTTCCCTGCGGCTGCGGAAGGGAGGCGGCGGCCRCCTCGGAGCCGCGTGCACGAGGGGCCCCGCTCCCAGCCCCGCTCCCGAGCTCTCCTCTCCTCCTTTGTTCCTCCTTTCCCAGACACGTCCGGGGGTCCGTGCGGGATGCGCTGGGGCTGCCCCGGGCGCCCGCGCTCCCGCGCCCGGCCCCGCGCCCTCGCCCTCCCTTTGCCGGCCGCGGGCGCGCGGCGCGGCCAGGCGCTCACCGCTCGGTAGGTTTTCTTCTGCCCGGCATGCTTGGGGGCCTTGCCCGGCTCCGAGGAGCTCTCCACGTGCATGGAGTAGATGATGTCAAAGAAATCTTCCACCACGGCGACGCGTTTCAGAGAGATGCCCTCGGGCTCCGACAGTCCATCTGCCCCCTACAACAGCGCAGGCAAGTCGTGTTAGTGTCAGTGCTGGGTGACAGGGGTGACAGGGTGGCCTGGGGCACGCGCAGGGGGCACTGAGCAGGGCCCCAGGGGATCCCGTGGGGCCGGGGCCAGGGCAGGGGCGGCTGCTGCTGCTGCTGCTGCTGCTGAAGGCGCCGGTGAAACTGGGCCAGGAACAGAAAGGAGGCGAGAGGGGAGCCCTAAAGAGCCGAGAAACGCAGGGGCTGCGGGTGGGGCGGTCGGCTGGGGGCAGGAGCGGGGACACGCTGGGGTGTTAGTGAGAGCATGGCGGCCCCCGAGCTGCGCGTGGCACCGCCGGCTCAGCACCGCGGCGGGCAGGACCGTGCAGGCCCCCGCTCGGCCTGGCCGCGCGCCCTGCCCCGCCATGGGGCGGACGCCGCGGGAAAGGGAAACGTCCGTGGAAAGCACAGCCCTGCTGCACAGACGGGTGCCCCTCTGTCCATAAATACAACTACACATACGTAGGGGATAGCTCCCTCGCAGGCCTGCTTTCCCCAGGGACACGCGTGAACGCAGCCCTGCTCGTGCAACGACGCTGCCGAGTGCCCCCCGCCCCAAAGCCGCCTTTGCCTTTCTCTCTGCGTGCATTTACCCACCCGCGGGCGCAGCCCTGCGTGCAGAGCCGGGCTCAGCCTCCTGCACGGCCCCGGGACGGGCAAGCCGCGTCCCCACCTGCAGCGCCGCCTCTCCAAGGGGCTCCGCGGCCCCAGTCCAAGCTCGGGGACAGGCGGTTCACAGGAGGCTGCAGGGCCGGAGCGGGGAGCGCGGCCGGAGCGGGCGCGTCCCGCGGAGCCCACGGCACGGAGGCGGCCGCRGCAGAGCGGGTGTCGAGCAGGAGCACGCGGGGCGGGCGGCAGCCGGGAGGCCGCCCGCGGCTCCGGAAGGCTCTGGGGAATAGCACACATCTCGTAGCCCCTGTCACTGTGCGGGAGTTGCACTCTAATCCCGGGCATGGGTATTCCCCTGCCAAGGAGGAACGGGCATTAGGAGGCTTCCTACTGACCAATAATCCTCAGAGCAGGGTTGAAGTGAGGATAATTATGGGAACAGGACAAAGGAAAATGCATCATGAGAAAAGCACAGCCAGATGCAAGCAAAGCCCTCGAAACTAAGCCCGTAACCAAGGCCATATGCAAAGCGCCATGGCTGGGGCTATCCCAGCCGGCTCGCTAATACCCCGTCCTCGTCCTGCCGGCTTTCCCCCCTCTCCCGCACCTTGGGGACGGGGCTGGCGCCGGCCCCTCCACCCTGCGCTCCGCACCGGCCTCCGCTCCGTGCCCTGTGGCCACGGGCAGCASGTGCTGCCCCGACGGCCTCTCCGCAGGGACCGTCCCCAGCCCCTCGCAGGCGCTGCCTCCTCAGCCGGGGTAACTGCTGGGCTCTGGGGCGCAGGGGAGCTGCGAGCGCAGGAGCCGCCGGGTACAAGGCTCCGTATGGAATCAGTGCTCCTAGGATTGGGGGGGCTTGAAAGTGGCAAATAACCAAATAACCAACGGATGTCACCAAATGTCGACGCGGGGCTGCGGGGGACGTTGGCGCTACGGGCTGCGCAGGGCTCCTCGGCCCAGCGCCGCCGCACGGCTGCGAGCAGCGGCTCCAGAGGAGGCGGAAGGAGCAGCGGGGGGAGCCGGGCGGCCCCTCCTGCCCCCGCGCCGGGCGGGACACGTGCGCGGGAGCCGGGGCCGCGC
>PTEX01000319.1:597686-609758 GCA_003342815.1 Eudromia elegans
GCCGGTCTGCGCGCGGGGCCGGTCGGCGCCGTCCTGGGAAGCGGCGCCGCGGGGACCGGGAGCCCTCGGGGCTCCGCTCGCCCGCCCGCAGAACGGGCCCCGCGGGGGGTTTGCCCCCGGGCGGGGGGCCGGAGGCCGCAGCGGGGCCCCGTCGAGCAGCCGGGCGGTTTCCGGGAGGCCGCGCCGGCCCCCGGCCCCCCTCTTTGTTTTGCTGCTCTCGGCAAGTTCGTCTTCCCTTTTGCCCCTCGAAGGAAGCGGCTCCCGGGCGCAGCCTCAGGAGCGAAGCGGCCCCGGCCGGGGCGGAAGGGGGAGGACGGAGCCCCGAGGTGAAGCTCCCGCCGACCGGGTGACGCCGCAGGTAGCGACACTTGGGTAAATAACGGGTGTCGGGGGCGGGGGGCACATTCTCCTGCCACCCCCTCCTGAGGAACAGGGGGAAGCCCTGGCAGAGGGGGGTCGTGTTGGAGATGGGAGTGGGAGGGCATCTGGGAGGGCACATGGAAACCTGGGGCAAGGGGGACCACCAGGGTGCCCGCTGGGCTCCGAGGGTGCTCCTTGTCCCCAAGGAACGGGCCGGGAAAGGGACACCCTCCTAAATGCCGCCCCTGCGGCTGGGCCTCCTTGGGCCACCCATGTCCCCGTTTCCGCAGCGCCTCGATGGCAGCTGGAACTCCYGGCACTTGGGTCCGGGACGAGGGCCGCAGGTTGCACCGGGGGGAGGCTGGAGGGGACACGGGGACAGAGGTGTCACCGCTTTATTTCCTTTCTCGCCGGGGAAAAGATGCCGCCGCCGTAACGCCGTCCCGAGGAGCCCTTCCGCGGAGGCCGCGGCACCTGCGCGGCGGGACGAGCCGGAGGTGCCCAGCATGAGCATGGTAAAGAGCCTAGAGCGGCTGGAGCGGCGGCTGGCTCTGATGGTGGCTGCCCAGGAGAGTCCCCAGGCCTGGTCGTCCCTGGGCGAGGAGGGGCCGGTTGGTTTTTTTGTTTCTTCTCTTTCATCCCAGCTTTGGTCCCCAGCCACAAACATGGGGCCGCCGGGGGGCGGGGGCCGCCCGGGGCTGCGGCGCCGGTGCCCGAGCGGAGCCGCCCGGGGAGGGCAGAGAGGAAACGGGAAAATGGAGGGAAGTGGCCACGGGGGCTGCCGGCGGAGCCTCGGGGAGAGGGGCGGCCAGGAAACAGMCCGGCCCTGCCCAGCGGATCGGCCGGGATGGGTCCCCTTTCTTCTCCAATTGCCACCCCRGCAGCTCTTTTCTTCGCGGGATTAGAGGGAAATGTTCAGTTCGGGGGGCGAGTTAAGGGCCATTTGTGCGTGCCATAGCCCGGAGCCGGTGCTCGGGCGCCTTTCTTTCTTTTTGTTATTCAGGCGGCCGCGATGGCCGCGGCCATCAGGGACAAGGCTCCCCGGCCTTTTGATATGCGCGCGCTGTGTCTGGAGGCAAAGTCCGCGGCTCCTCGCAGGCTCCCCACCTCCCGCCCGGGAAGCACCTGATAAGGGAGGGCAAAGCTGKTTTCTCGGGAGGGAAAACCGAAACCAGCCAAGGGCCGGGCTGGGGGAGCAGCACCGGCCCCACCGGCCCCGGCCCCACGGCACGGAGCCGCCGGGAGCGGGAACCCGGGGGCCCGGCCAGCCAGGGGCTCTCGAAGCYCTCAGCACTGGGGCCTGCTCTTGGCCGCTTGGCCAGCCTTGAAGAAGCGGCGATTGCAAAACGGGGGCAGGCGCCGAGGCCGCGGCAGAGCCGCAGGGAACGGCCTGGGCACCGTGTCGCCAGAGCCAGGCTCTTGTGCRGCGCTAAGCACCGGAGCTGGGGACGGGCATTGCCCTGTTCCTCCCTGTGGGTCCCTGTGGAACCGGCTGGGGCCCAGCGTGCCGGCGGCGGTGCCGGAGCGGAGCCGCTTGGCCCCGCGGTTCCTCCTTGCTCCTTCCTGCTCCGCACTCTGCCCTTCCCGTGGCGCTGGCAGCGTGGGGGGCGGCGCTGGGGGGTGCCCGTCGGGGGTGGTTGGGGGTCCCTGTCGGGGAGCCCCCGGGCTGTGTGGCCGGAGAGGCGCCTGCAGCGAGTGCTGCTGCTGCTGCACGAAGCCGTCCGTGCTCTGCTGGGGCGCTGCAGCCCCGCAGGGCACCGCCTGCTGCCAGCCACAGCGATCGGCACTTTTATTTTCAACTAAACAGCAAAAAATAACCCCCTTTTTGAAGGCAGCGCTCCCCAGGCGTGTGGCAAAGCTGAGCTTGGCCTGTTGCGGCTCCGAGTCCCGGTGCTGTCCTGCAGGAGAAGCCGCTGGAGCCGCGTTCCCAAGGGCGGGATGGGAGCAGGGCCTGGACGTCCCCGCTGCCCCTCGACCACATCCCTCATCATCCCCATCCCTCATCCACATCCCTCGGCCACGTGGCTCTGTAGCCGCTCGCCCGAGTTTGCGCAGGACRGCTGAGGGTGGTGATGTGGGTGACCAGGCCCTGGGGTGGCCACGTCCCTGCTGGTGCCGGTGTCCCCGAGCTGGGGGACCCAGCTGACCCCAAGTGTCCGGCTGAAGGCCATTCCCGGGTCCCCGGTCCCGCTMTCGCTGCTATCCCCTGTCCTGGCCCTCGGGGTGGCTTCCCCGGTGCGTCGGGAGGCGCGGGGCTCGCCCGGGGCCCTGGCAGGGGCCGCTCGGCGTTCCCGGCGCCCCGCGTGGCTGACCCCGCTCTGCTCGCTGCCGCCTAGGCCAGCGTGAAGGACAAGAGCCGCGGCCGGGAGGAGGCGGATTGCCGCGCCGAGCTCATCCTCATCAGCGGGGACTGCAGCGACCCCGCCAAGGACAAGCCCGCCCTCGTCCTGGAGGCCAACGGGCAGCCCCACGCCCCAGGTGGGTCCCGCCGGGCTGCGCCGCGCGCTGCTTGCGAGGCTGCTCCGTGTCTCCGGCGCCGCTCAAACGCGTGCCCTAAACCATGAGCTGCTGCGGGCCGTAGGTCCGAGGCGGCGACGCGAGTCGCTCGGGCGGCCCGGGCGGATGATGCACCGGGAGGGGAGGCTGGTGCGAGAGCCGCGTGGGCAGCAGCCCCGGGCAGCCCTCGCGCCGCCCCGAGGTGAGGGGCAGCCGGGGCACGCGGGGAGCGGCCGCCGGGCGCTGCTGCGGCGCCCGTGCTGCTCTCTGCCGCGGCCCCGGCTCCTGCCGCGGCTCTCGTGGCTGCGGGAGGTCTCGGGGCAGCCCTGGCCCACGGCGGGGTCGGCCTGGCCGGGCTGTTGTTGAGCCCCGCTCAGCCCTGCCCGCGAGGGCAGAACTCCCGCTCGAGTGCTTCAAACGAGCCGATGACAGGACCTGAATAGCAGGCGTGTGGTTCCATGAGCCCTCGGGCTCGCACACAAAAAGTTGGGTTATTTTTTTGTTTTCTGAATGCGAGCAAGCATCACGAGCAAGCATTGCGTCGCGCCAGCCGCAGGCAGCCTCCAGAGCAGCCGGATTGCTGGGGCCGTGCCCGCGGGGTGCCCGTGTGGGTGGCACGCGGTGCTGGGGCCGTGCCCACGGGGTGCCCGTGCGGGTGGCACATGGTGCTGGGGCCGTGCCCGCGGGGTGCCCGTGTGGGTGGCACGCGGTGCTGGGGCCGTGCCCACGGGGTGCCCGTGCGGGTGGCACGCGCCGCTGGGGCCGTGCCTGCGGGGTACCCGTGCGGGTGGCATGCGGTGCTGGGGCCGTGCCTGCGGGGTGCCCATGCGGGCAGCCCTGCCATGCGCCATGCAGGGCAGCGCTCCCCTGCGCCCCGCCAGGCCGAGGTCCCGTCACCGCGGGCTCGCTCCTCGGAGCCGCGGGGTGGACGGGACGGCTTTGGCTCTCCCTGCTGCAGATGCTGGGAATCTGGGAGTGACGCCCCTTGGGAGCAAGAGGATGAGCCAGGAGCTCTCCAAGGAGGAGCTGCCGTGGCCGCTGGCGCTGGCCGAGGCGCAGGAGGTGAGTGGAGTCCTTGGGGCGCCGGCGCTGCCCCGTCCCCGCTGCGGGCGCTGCAGCCGGCGGCCCCCCCGGCGCTGGGCACGACGGGCGCGCGCCGCGTTCGCTGCAAGTTGCACCGTTCGCTCTATTGGCGCTCCCTGTGCTGGGGAGCGGGGCGCAGCGGCCGTGCCGCGGGGGCTGCCGCGCGCCTTGCTCTTCTCCATGTGATTCTGACCCATGTTGGCATTTCCTGCAAAGTTGGGCTGCGTGGATGGACAGAAACCTCTGCGGCCTCCCGCTGCTGGGGTGGGCGGCTCGGAGCAGCTCCGGGCTCTGGATCCCGGCTTTCCTCCCACCCTTCCCCTTTTTAATGTTTTTTTAACTGGGTTGCCAACCCTCCAGTGTCTGGAAGCGTTTTTAGCTTCTGGTTTTATTGTTTTGCCGTTGAAAGGAAAGCGCAGGGCTGGAGCTGTGCCGGGGCCCTGCAGCTCCCAGGCCGCGCGCTCGGGCTGGGGTGAACGCGCTGGCCGGGGGCGCGGGGGGGGCTCACGCTGTCCCTGCCCCTCCGCTCTCCGTGTTGCCGGATGCAGGAAACGCACCCGTTCGGCGGCCGCAAACCGCAGGGGAATGCGGCCCCGGCAGCCCCTGGGGCTGGCGCTGCAGCACCCACTGCAACGGGCACCCGGCCGGGCAGCCGCCCATGGAGCCCGGAGCTCCTGGGAGGGGGAGAGGGAGGGTGAGAGGCTGCCTGCAGACCCCGGGCACGTAGCGAGGTTCAGACGCAGTGGTGCATGCGAGCGCATGGCTGTGTGCAGCCCCTGGGTGCAGCGCGGTTCAGATGCAGTGGTGCATGCAAGTGCAAGGCTGCGTGCAGCCCCTGGGTGCAGCACGGTTCAGATGCAGGGCTGCATGCGAGCGCATGGCTGCGTGCAGCCCCTGGGTGCAGCATGGTTCAGATGCAGTGGTGCATGCAAGTGCAAGGCTGTGTGCACCCCTGCATGGCAGATGCAGGGCCGCATGTGAGCACGCGGCGCACACCAGAGCGGCCTCGGCAGCGCAGCGTGTGCCGTGCACRCAGCGGAGCCCGTGCGGGCGCGGGGGCCGGCTGAACCCCCCGTGCAAGCCCAGCCCCGGTGCCCCTGCGGCTTCGCCCGTGCGCGATCCCGGCTCACCGAGTGCCCTCCCCGTGCAGGGCCAGCCGCGGGGCAGCGCCGGCTGGGAGAGCAGCCTGCGGCAGAAGCCGCCCGTGCGCCTCATCTTCCAGGCGGGCCAGACCCGGCACGAGATGAGGA
This sequence comes from Eudromia elegans, assembly GCA_003342815.1. Taxonomy (NCBI): domain Eukaryota; kingdom Metazoa; phylum Chordata; class Aves; order Tinamiformes; family Tinamidae; genus Eudromia; species Eudromia elegans. The sequence goes on from PTEX01000319.1 coordinate 602,876, forward strand.
TCAAGGAGGCGACCGAAGTGGAGACGCTCAAGGAGCTGCCGGCYGCGGGGCGGGTGAGGGCTGGGCCTCCGTTCCCTGCCTGTGGGTTTGGGGGTGCTGAGAGCGCAGCGAGGGGCTGGGAGCAGCTTGAGGCCTTGGCACGCCCTGGGAACGGGTGCATGAGCCGGGACGCGGCTCCGCTGACGCTGCCGCCCGCAGGGCTCCAAGCGGCGGCCGGCCGTGCGCGTGCAGACGCCCACCATCGACCTCACCGAGGACGACTCGCAGGACTCGTCGCGCAGCGGCAGCTCCCTCTCGGGGGGCAGCGCCCACGAGGGCCTCAACGGCGCCGAGCTCCTGCCCGACGAGCCCGAGGGCCRCGAGGCCGGGAGCAGGGCCGCGGCCGGGCCCGCCGAGTACCAGGTACCGGGAGGCGCTCGGAGCGCGTGGGCGCGGGGCCGCCCGGCACGCGCCAGCCCGGGCGCGGCGCCCGCGGGGACACGCGGCTGCATGCGCGGCAGCGGCGCCGCCGCACGCGCTCCGGCTCCGGCGGGGAGGGAGGGAAGCTGCAGACGGGTGATTCACCAGCGCCGCGGGGCGCAGGGGCAGGGCCCGGGCTGCAGCAGCGGGGCCGTCGCAATCCCGTTCTGCTGCATCATTAGGCGCTAATTGCGGAGCGAGCTCGGGGGAGGCTCCTGCGCGGAGGGGCCCCGCTCCTCCTGCGCCACCGCTGCCTCCTCCCGGTGCCCGTGCCGAGGGGCCGTGCAGGCAGGTCGGTGCCGTGCGGGCAGGGGCAGTGCGGGCATCACCAGTGGGCAGCAGGTCCTGGAGCCCCCAGCGTGGGGTCTGCACGAGCCCAGGGTGTTGGTGCCGGTGCGGGCAGGCACGGGCAGGCGGCGCCGAGGGCAGCGCCCTGCACAGGACGCGGCACGCGCCGGGCACGCACCGGGTGTCGCTGCCGCTCCGGGCGCAGCTGGCAGCGTCCCGGCTCTCGGAGCGCGCCCAGGAGCCGGGCGCAGCGCGCGGGCGCTGCGGGGCCGCGCTCCGTTGGGGCGGGTGGCAGTGCCCACCGCCAGCCTCGGCAGAGGGAGGTTCCGGAGGCGCCGGCCTCACTCSGCCTCCCGCTGCCCTTGCAGGATGGGAAGGAGTTTGGCATCGGGGAGCTCGTCTGGGGCAAGATCAAGGGCTTCTCGTGGTGGCCGGCGATCGTGGTCTCCTACCGCGCCACCTCCAAGCGGCAGGCCGTGTCCGGCATGCGCTGGGTGCAGTGGTTCGGAGACGGCAAGTTCTCGGAGGTGGGTCCTGGTGCGGGCGGCACGAAACCGTGGCCTCATGCTGCCTGCATCTGCTCCCTGTACACGTGTGTGCATGTGTGYGTGCACATGTGTGTGCGTGTGTTCGTGCTTGTGCCCACCCACCTGCAGGCTGGGGGCASCGACCGTGGCCCTCGTGCCCCATGGGTGCAGGCAGACGGTGTGGTGAGGCTGGGTGAGGATGTCCCGCTCCTTGGGGTGCTGCCTCTCGTGCCACACGTGCATGGGCCCTGGCGCGGGGACGTCCCACATTGTCCCACAGGGTGCTGCCTCTCGTGCCACACGTGCACGGGCCCTGGCGCAGGGACGTCCCACATTGTCCCATGGGGCGCTGCCTCTCGTGGCACGCGTGCACAGGCTCTGGCGCAGGGACATCCTGCCCCATGGGACGCTGCCTCTTGTGCCACACGGGCCCTGGGACAGGGACGTCCTGCCCCATGGGGTGCTGCCTCTCGTGGCACGCATGCACAGGCCCTGGCGCGGGGACGTCCCTGCRTGGCCGCCCTCGCTGAGCGTTTCCCGTCCCGCAGGTGTCTGCGGACAAGCTGGTGGGGCTGATGGCCTTCAGGCAGCATTTCAACTCGTCCACGTTCAACAAGCTCGTGTCCTACCGGCGCGCCGTCTACCACGCGCTGGAGGTAACCGGGGCGAGCGGGGCCCGAGGGAGGGCGCAGGGCTCCGGGCTGCGTCCCGGGGCTGCTGCGACGCGGGCTGGACGTGCGCTGGGCACGGGCACTTGGGAGCGTTCCCAGCRCTGCCGCTGAGAGGCCACGGCCCCGGTCCGGCGTCACCGTTCCCATGGTGGGAGTTGCCGCCCGACSGCGGCCGGGGGTGCCGGAGGCGTCAGCGCCGCGGGCGCTTCTCTCGCCTCGGGCCAGGTTGCGAGGAGCCGCTCGGGGAAGACGTTCACAACCAGCCCCGGGGAGTCCCTGGAGGAGCAGCTGAAGCCCATGATCGACTGGGCCCTCACCGGCTTCAAGCCCTTGGGCTTCAAGGGGCTGAGACCACCCAAAACACCAGGTTTGATGGGTTCCTGGGCTGGGCGGYGGGGCTGGTGGTGCAGGCGCCTGCAGAAGCCGGCTGGGCACGGCTGGGACGCCCGGTTCCCGCTGGGACACCCGGTTCCCGCCGGGATGGAGCTCCGGCTGGGCCGGCCGGGATGCAGGGATGCAGGGGGAAGGAGGGGCATTGCCGCCCACGTGGCCGGGCCGTTCCTCGCCCGGCTCAGCCCGCGTGGCCCCCGCAGAGAGCGGGGCGCTGCGGAACGGCACCGAGGAGGTGCTGCCCCTCGAGCACTGTCCCCCCACCAAGCGGCTAAAGACCAACCCCTGCAACAGCGGCAAGGAGCAGCGCGCGGAGGAGGACCAGAGCCGAGGTACCGGCTGCCGGGGCGCCCGGGRGAGACCCTGGGAGGGAGCAGGGGGCTCCAGGGGAGGCGGTGCCAATGAGGGTGCTGGGGCTGCCCCTGGCATGGGAGCGGGTTCCTGCACTGTAGGGCTGGTTTTTTTTTTTCTTTTTGCAGAATGAATAAATCTGTCGTTTTCTCGTGTTTTTTTCTGCAGAGCAAATGGTTTCTGAAGTCACCAACAACAGCGGGAGCCTCGAAGGTAGCTGGTGCCTCCCGTGCGCGTGCGGGGCTGCGCCGGCCGGGCGCCCTCGCTCGGTGCCGGCGCCGTGGCGGGCGCCCCTCGAGCCGCTCTCTGTGCGCAGAGCGGTGCTTGTCCTGCGGCAGGAAGAACCCGGCCACCTTCCACCCGCTCTTCGAGGGGGGGCTCTGCCAGACGTGCAGGGTAAGGGCGGGCGCCGCGTCCGAGGCGGCTCCGCGGGGGAGGCTGCCCCGGCCCGGCGCCCACCCCGCGCTCCGCTCCGCCCCGCCAGGACCGGTTCCTGGAGCTCTTCTACCTGTACGACGAGGACGGCTACCAGTCGTACTGCACCGTGTGCTGCGAGGGCAAGGAGCTGCTGCTCTGCAGCAACGCCGGCTGCTGCAGGTGGGCGCGGGGCCGGGGCCGGGCCGGCGCGGGGGCCGGGCCGCGCGGCAGCTGGGGCGCCGTGTCCGCGCAGGTGCTTCTGCGTCGAGTGCCTGGAGGTGCTCGTGGGCCGAGGGACGTCGGCCAAGGCCAAGGAGCAGGAGCCCTGGAACTGCTACATGTGCCAGCCGCCGCGGAGCTACGGCGTGCTGCAGCGGCGGCACGACTGGAGCGTGCGCCTGCAGGACTTCTTCACCAGCGACAAGGGCCAGGAATACGTAAGGGCGGCGGCGAGGCGGCGAGCGCCGCGCGCGGGGTGGGCGCCCGCCCACGGCCCGTGTCCCCGCAGGAYGCGCCCAAGGTGTTCCCGGCCGTGCCCGCCGCGCAGAGGAGGCCCATCAGGGTGCTCTCCCTGTTCCACGGCATCGCCACAGGTGGGAGCCGGCGGCCGGGGCGGGTCCTGCCCGTCCGAGAACGGCCTTGGGCTGCCAAGAGGGCGGAGGGGGTCCCCGCCTGAGCCCCGCCGCGTCCGCAGGGTACCTGGTGCTCAAGGAGCTGGGCATCAAGGTGGAGAAGTACATCGCGTCGGAGCTCCGCGAGGACCCGCTCGCCGTGGGCACCGTGCGCCACGAGGGCGACATCACCTACGTGCACGACGTCAGGAACATCACCAAGAGAAACGTGAGCGGGGAGGGCGCGCGGGGGCCCCGGCGCRYGCGKCCGCCTCACGCGCTCCCCGCCTGCCCTAGATCGAGGAGTGGGGCCCCTTCGACCTGGTGATCGGCGGGAGCCCCTGCAACGACCTCTCCATCGTGAACCCGGCCCGCAAGGGGCTCTACGGTAGGGCCGTGCGCGCGGTGGCGGACGGGCCACGGCGGTGGCACCACGCGCGGTGCTGGCCCCGTGCCGTGTCGTCCCCGTGCCGTGCCCCGTGCTGACGCGTGCGCCCTGCAGGCTGCCTGCACCTCGTGCCCGGGGCCCTGCGGGGCGGCCGTGCGCGCGGCGGAGCCCGCGGCGCAGATCCCACCCGACCGGAGGCGCCGCGGCAGGGAGGTGCGTGGGGCGGGGGGCGTGGGGGGCCCGGCGGCGGCTCCGCTCCTCACCGCGCGCCCCGCTCCGCAGACGGCACCGGGAGGCTCTTCTTCGAGTTCTACCACCTGCTCAACTACGCGCGCCCCAAGGCGGGCGAGGAGCGCCCCTTCTTCTGGATGTTCGAGAACGTGGTGGCCATGAGGGTCAACGACAAGAGGGACATCTCCCGGTTCCTGGAGGTAGGGGCGGCTGCGGGAAGGGTTCCCGAGCAGGCGGCGGTGCCCGGGAGGAATCCCGGCTTGTCAGGTGTTCCCAACCCGTGGGCCGTGGCTTTGCCCGGGTGCCCTCGAGCCGCGTTCGGGGGAACCCGGGTTCCTTGGGGCTCCTTGCACTTGTTGAGGGGGTTTCGGAGCTCCGGCCCGTCCCCTCGCGGGGCCTCGCGGCTAAACGCCCCCCTCGCCACCACTGCCCGCGACAGCTTCTCTCCTTTGCCCTCGGGCTGCAGTGTAACCCGGTTATGATCGACGCTATCAAGATATCGGCAACCCACAGAGCCCGCTACTTCTGGGGCAACCTGCCGGGGATGAACAGGTACCTTCTGCTGCCTCCCGTCTTGCCATGGGCTCCTCGGGGGCTGGGAGCCCCGGCGGCTCCACGCGCGCCCTGTCCCGGCTGGGGTTGGTGCTGATGCCCTCGCTAGGGAGCGTGATGGGGACCCAGAAACGGCCTCCATGAGGACCCTGTCCCCGAGCCCGGGTGAAGGGCCGAGGAGCGGGCGCGCGGCTYGAGCCTCAGCCCGTGAACCGGACTCGGTTTACCTGCGCGTGCGTGTTCGTGCTTCAGTGGGGTGGTGCTGGGTGCCGGGCCGCGCTGGGCGCCCTGCCCGGGGCGCCGTGGGGCTCCACGCGCGGCCCCTTTGGGGCTGGGCCGCTAAGGAGGGCCCAGCTCRGGAGCTGCTGGGCCGAGCAGGGTCTTGAGCAGCCGTGCAGGGCCGGGCAGCGGGGCGGCCGCACGCGGGGCTCTGAGCACGGGGCAGAGAAGACGTGGGGGCCATGGGGCCACCTTGGGTGCATCGTGGGGTCCTTGTGCTGCAGTGCTGGCTGAACCCCTCTGGTGTCCCGGGCTGGGAGGAGCCCTGGGGGAGACTCCGGAGGGGGCAGAGGCTTGGGCTGAACCTGGGGGCTGTGGGGCAGAGCCTGGGGCAGGGGCAGCCCTAGGGGACACCCGCGGTTCACGATGGCCCTCAGAGAGGGGCGAGCCCGGGCGAGAGGTCCCTGCCCGTCCCAGCAGCAGGGGGTGGGTTTACGGCAAGTGGCCTCGAACAACGTGGCGCTGGCTCCGGGCAAGTGGTTTATTGACTGTGGGCCGCCCTGGTGCCCAGAGGAACTTCCCATTGTCTCGAGCTGCCTGGTGCGTGCTTTGTCCGACGGAGCTCAGYGCGGTGCCGGCGCGGGGCTTGCTCCCGGCCTCGCCTTCGGTTTTCCCAGTGCAATTGTAGAGCAGGGCCAGCCCGCCAGGCTCCTGATCCCCGTGCAGCACCTCCCTTTAGCTGGGACCCTGGAGCTGTGTTCCCGGGGAAGGCCGCGTCCAGGCCCTGCAGCGGCAGCGCATCCCCCAGCGCGTCCTCYGTGCCAGGGACTGTGATCGAGTCAGCGGGGCTCGAAGCCCGGGCTGGCGGCGGCCGTGGTGGGAGCRCGGGGCTGGGCGGGGAGCGCGGGGCCGGGCTGGGAGCGCGGGGCCGCCTCCCGCCGCGCGCCCTGGGACGGGACGCCGGGTGTCGGTGACGTGCGGCGCTCCTGGCCACGAGCCACGTTGGCCTCGGGGCAGGTCCTGCGCGGGCGGGTTCCCGCCCGGCCGCTCGCCGTCCCGCCGGGCACGCGGCTGCGGCGCTGGGTCCCTCATTCCGCCCTTGGAGCCCGGGTCGCATTCCAGGCTGGCCCGTCAGCCCCGCAGAGCCGGGCCGGGGCGCTTGGTCCCGTTGCACGTGGTAGGTTGGTGCTTTGCCCAGACGAGCGGCGGGTGGCTTTTCCTAGGAGATTGGGATTTCCTGCCCCGTTCTGCCGCCGCCTCCTGATGACCCTGGTCGGGGGTCCTGCCCGAGGGACGGAGGGTGGTGGGAGCAGGACGTGGACGGAGCATCTCCCCGTGCCCTGTCCCCGCAGGATCTTCGGCTTCCCCGTGCACTACACGGAGGTCTCCAACGTGGGCCGCGGCGCCCGCCAGAAGGTGCTCGGGCGRTCCTGGAGCGTGCCCGTCATCCGGCACCTCTTCTCCCCGCTCAAGGAGTACTTTGCCTGCGAGTAGCCGGCGGAGCTCGCCTGGTCCTTGGGGAAGGCGCAGAGCTCCTCCGCCTCCCGGGGAGGGACGCGCGGGGCCGGCCTCCGGCGAGCCCCCGGCTCCGTGTCCCCGCGGGAGGCAGCGTGGCCGCGGGAGCGCCCGGGACACGTCTTTAACCAAAGAACCTGCCGGGGCGCTTCCCTGCGGCRGGGCAGCAGCAGCGACGCCTGGAGAAGGACGGGCTGAAGAGCTTCGAGCGCGGCAGGCGCGGGGCCGAGGCGCCCGCCCCACGGCGTCGGACCGCGGGTCCCG
>PTEX01000319.1:611286-630531 GCA_003342815.1 Eudromia elegans
CCCGCGGCGGGCGGCGGCTCCGCTTTGTGCCGGGCGCGGTGAGCGGAGCCGGGAGGCGCCTCGGGGCGGCGTCCCGGGTGCCCCCGCAGCGCTCGGCGCGTGGAGGCCCGCGGGCGCTCAGCCCGCCGCTTGTGCCTTCCAGAAAATGGCAGTTAACGTGTACTCCACGTCGGTGACGAGCGACAACCTGAGCCGGCACGACATGCTCGCGTGGATCAACGAGTCCCTGCAGCTGATGCTCACCAAGATCGAGCAGCTGTGCTCAGGTGAGGGCCGCGGGGAGCCCCGCGTGGGCCGCGGCGCCCGGCACGGCCACGAGCCCGCTCTGCGCGCCAGCCGGGCCCCCCCCGGACAGCAACTGCTGGGGGCTGARCTGGTGCTCGCTGTCGGGGTCATCTAACGTGTAGTGCTTTAATKGGCTCGTGGTGTGGGTTTTACGTGAGTTCTTTTTAGCAATCCAAGCATAATGGAAAGGTTTTACCTTTTTCTGACACTGCAGTATAAAAGGGACAAGAAGGAATGAAGGTTGATGTGGCAAAGGAGAGTGTTTTCCAAAGGAAGTGAAGTACTCCTCATGGTAATCTGCCAAGCGTAGCAGTTGGTGTGAATGGTCTGATGGAAGGGAAGAGGCTTTCTGGGAGGTTTGGGTGGTGCCAGCAGATTTGGATGAGCAGAAGAGGAGGCATGAGGAAGACTCCTGCGCTCACCGTCAGCTCCTGAGGGTAAAGGAGCATCTTTCCTTTGGCCTTCAGCTGAGTTTAGCAAGGTGAATCTTGGATGGGCTGGTGAGCGGAAAAGGGGAAGCGAGCAGGGTACGGAAATAGCGTCACGCGTCACCCGGAGCAGTGCGTGGAGTTAGAGCTGAAATCGAAACTGAGGCCAAGACCGCGACTTGTGTAAAGACACTGATAGCTGCAGCAGAAAAGGTGGGGGATTTGGTGAAAAGTGAGTGTTCAGTTCCTGTGCTGAGCTAGAGATGAGACATAGCTCACACAGATGGAGTATGGAAATTGCAGAGAGAGAATGAGGAGCAAAAAGGAAAAAAAAATACACTTGGAATCATCTGCACAGCCTGCAGCTGAGCCTGTGGAACAAATTTTACAAGGACAGCAGAAGTTAGGAACTTARGACAGTGCTTGTATAGCTCCGACAAGTACTCGTAGTAGTTCTTGCCAGGTGAGACAGTGGAGAAGGTCGGCAAAGAATGAAGGAACTAAAGATCTAGAATCACAGAAGTATGAGAAATAGTGAGCATTATCCCCTTTCAGATAGGCGAGTTTAAAAGCAGTTATTTGGGACTGATGCAAGTCTCAGATATGTTGGGGTTCTGCCTCTGAGAAGTGAGGACACGAAACTGACTCTGCACAATCTCAGCTAACCTGTTTTCAGCAGAAGACTGAGGGCTTATGATGTGGTTGGTATGTGTTGAATAACATCCCTTTTGTGTGTCTGCAGAAAGTACTCGGTGCCTCTGCGTGGATGGAAGTGACTTTCTCTTAGTCATAGTCATTTGTAAGCGAGTCTCCAAGCTTTCTTTGCCCCTTATGGTGAGGGGAATGGCRGCAGTAATTTGAGGCTGCTTAAATATACGAAAAAGGCCTTTGGCTAATGCTGCCCTCTTTTAAAATCACACATCTCTCTGATTGCCAAGTAGTTGGCAAGACCCTGATCTCTGGAAGGCATCTATTTTGGATTTGGCCGTTGGTTTGGCTGTTAGATATTTTTCCTTGCCCCCRTGGAGAAGCTGATTTTTTCCTGTTTGTCAAGGGAAAGCAGGAGTCCCAGAGAGCCCGCACGTATCCTGYAGGAAGTGGCAGTATGGGACTTTCTGCTTGCTGGGGCTGATACAGACATGCTACCTGAGGCCTCTATCGTAACATGTTAGTTCTTGATTATGGGATCTCTCATGCTCCCATTATTCTCTGTGTGMAATTAATTTCCTGGTATTTGTGGGGGAAATGGTGCAAATTATTGYTGCCAGGACCCATATAGTTTTAAAAGTCTTTTCAATGGGCTATGTATGTTCTACAAAAGCAGATTTTCCCTTTTGGGAGATGRTTGCCTGTTTTTATGGGTTAGGCAAATTCTCCCTTTGTTCTGATTGTAGTGAGAGCTGAATTGATGTATATGAGAAATTCAATAGCATGAAATACTAGCTTATTAGGAGTTTTCTGATTTTTCTAATTCCTGATTTATTAATTATTTGAAATAATTTCTGATCTAGTTCTATTAATAATTAATATTTTTATCTTGGATCTGAACTGATGTTTGTGAAGGMATGAAATTCAAACTACATGCTGGGTTTATTTCTTCGATGTTTGGAGTCGATGTTACCCTTGCTCCTAAGGGCCCAAATCAGGAGAGCAGAATTTTGATCGTGTAGTAAGCCAAGGGTTATTCAAGGCCGTCCTGCAGCACGCACCAAAGGCTCCCACTATCTTGCTTTTGTTTCCTTTAAGGGCTTGTGCAGCTGAGGAGTGAGTCAGGTCAGTTTGCTCATCTGACTGAAAAGTAATTTCTGTGGGCATAGTGAGCTGCCTTGGTTCGTCCTAGGACTCGTCTTCCTTGGAGCTGAAGCCAGAGAGCGGAGAGGCTGGTGGCAGAGCATGGCACGCCTCTTTGCCAGCAGGCTTGTGAGAGTGCGGTGGGAGGCGGCACCCCTCTTCCCTCATGTAGTAAATGATGCGTCAGGAAAACTTGCTCACGTAGTCCCTTCAGGTGAGAGAACCTCTGCACTTTTTCTTTTGGCAGGTGCTGCCTACTGTCAGTTTATGGACATGCTCTTCCCAGGTTCTGTAGCCCTCAAGAAAGTGAAGTTTCAAGCAAAGTTGGAACATGAGTACATCCAAAACTTCAAGATTCTACAAGCAGGTTTTAAACGAATGGGTGTTGACAAAGTAAGCTGGGTTATAACTGATWCTCCTTGCTCTTAACATCAAAGTAGATGGAACGTGTTATCAGCACTTCCATCTCCAGACCTGAATTAATCTTGGAACACGGCTTGTTTCTGGTTTGCATTAAGCTCCTTGCTCTTKTTGGCTTGGGACAATATCTGCTTTACTCCAGCTAACGTTAGGCTTCCACTTCTTACATAGAATTAAAATGGAAAAAATAACATTATTAAGATACAGATTAATGCAAAAAGTAGTGTGAGATAAATTGTCCTTAAGCCTTTTGCTTGTCCCAGGTCCTAATTTTGTCCCAGGTATAATCCCATAACCTGTTGATATGGTATTCTCAATGACTTGAAGTTCTTCTTTACAAGGTTATTTAATTTTATGATGATGAAAATGAGATCTTTGCAAATACTTCTTCAGGGCAAATAATTATGTTCGTGGAAGGGTGATTTATCTAGGTAATGGTTTCCGGCAGCCTGTTTTTTAACATCAAGCTGCCCAGTGTTGATCACACAGCTCTATATTTATTAGAAGGTACCTCATCTTGTGGCTGCTAATTGCACACGTTTAATCAGGCTTCTGCCTGGGGAAGGTCAAGCCAACTCRTGCAGTGTGTCCTGAGCTGGACGGCCGTGCTTGTCCGTGGGACTCTGCCCCACCAGACCTAACAGGCTGTCAGCGGGTGGCCGACAGACAAGAAGTGGCAGTTTGCTGCATCCTCTTAGTCTTTTTCAGCACCTCTAGAATGAAGTGTGTAATTGGAGCCTACAAAAAAGGCGACATTTAAATTTTATAGCAGTTCTTTATGTTACTAGTCTATAAATATTACTCAGCAGTTCAGATTTATAGAGAGCAGCGCTGGATGAGTTGGTTTAAAAAGTACAGGAAGAAGTTGGGTGTTGAAACTTGGTGCAGCAGAAATCATCCTGCAGGACTATTTAAAAYTAGTTGGACACTCCCGTTGAGAGTGTTGCTTGTTTTTTTAATTGTGATTATTYGGAAAATCTTGCTATTTGAGATACTTGTGTTTAAGGAGGATTTGCTTTAGAAAAGATACAAATGCAATTCTTTATCTCCTGAGCGCACTCTTATACTTGTAGCTAGAGGGAAAAATTCTTTACTATTAATACAAGTTTTTACCTTTTTTCCAGATAATTCCTGTGGACAAACTAGTGAAAGGAAAATTTCAGGATAACTTTGAATTTGTTCAGTGGTTCAAAAAATTTTTTGATGCAAACTATGATGGGAAGGAGTATGATCCTGTTGCTGCTCGACAAGGCCAGGAGACAGTAGCACCAAACCTCGTTACTCCAGTTGTGAACAAACCCAAGAAAGCGCTCAGTTCTGGCAGTGCAGGTAGAGTAAATATTTAAAGATTACCTAAATCATAAAAAAAATACAAACCAAAAAACACTTCAGGAAAGCAATACCGAGCCCCTGTTTAAATTCAGTGCATTAAGTTCCAATATTTTGGAACTTTTTTCAGAGGTGCTAGTCTTAATCATTGACTCAAATGGTAGTACTCGGTTATCTTGGAGTTACAGAAAGGACAATTTTCTAAATGGAAAAAATGGCTTTAGTTAGTGCCAGTGCATGTTGAGGAAAATGGCTGTGTTGTGTGGAGTCAGGGAGAGGGAATACATCCTGCGGAGGAATCTAAAGATAAGTTCCAATGTGTCTAAGCTTGTCTCGAAGGGTGAGGGTACCTTCAGAAGAGGAGAATAGGTTGCTGAGAGGAGCTAATGCTGGCTGAATCTTACAGCTCCACAGAGGCCCATGGTAACGCAGAGAACTGCAGCAACTCCAAAAGGTGGTACCGGAATGGTGAAGAAGGCTCCCGGAGACGACGAGTCGGCAGGGCTCATTGAGCAGGTGTGTTGGCTGAAGAGGCCCTCTGTACTGAGCTAAGTACTAGGGCTTTCTGGGGGAGGCCCCTAGTGCCTCCCGAGGCCGGTGCCTGGCGCAGGGGTTGCAGCGATCGTCGCGCAATAAGCTCCTTTGGAGACGCGTGGTCCCCATCCTGCGTTCCCGGGCGYGGCCCTGCTCGCAGAGGGGACCCGCTCGTGCGGCGCACCCGCGTAGCGTCGTGCCTGGGTGTTTGCACAAGTKTGCTGCGGACAGCGCCGCATTCCAGCCGAGCTGGGAGCAGCTGCAGCCTCGCTGCGGTGCGCGGTGCAGCTCGGCTGGRCCGCCTCGGCGCGAGGGCTGGGCTTGAAGGAATGCGGTGCCCGAGAGAGCTGCGAGCAGCTGGCTTCCTACCTGGGTCATGCAGTAAGCCGTGAGACTTTCCAAAGGATATTGCCTGTTCTGGGCTGGATTGTTTGTGTGGAAGGAACACGGCTGGTGAAATGGTACCCCCTTTTTTCCCCACCCACAGTTCTGTTATTTGTAAAGTGCTTTGCATTCCAGCGCTCTCCTGATAACTTTTGGGGTCTCACTATTTGAATAAACCACTAGCTTATATTCTTCTTGGTGGAGAAATTACAGCTGATCTCGTTTGGGCAGATCAATTTATTGAAAATCAATGTTGAAGACTTGGAGAAGGAGAGAGACTTCTACTTTGGCAAACTGAGAAACATTGAACTGATCTGCCAGGAAAATGAAGGGGAGAACGACCCGGTGTTGCAGCGGATTGTGGAAATTCTTTATGCCACAGATGTAAGTAATCCAGTATAAATTGGTTACTTTTTGCTTTCTTTCCTTAATTGGAAGTTAGGCTGTTTTCTAGTGCTCTCTCCATTTGTACTTTTTTTTTCTTTAGGTTCATGGCCTAGTTTTTTTCTGTAGTAATGAAACATAAGATAATTCTGCTCGGGCAGCAAACCAGCTTAGGCGTACATGAAGAATATGTAACAAATGGATCAAAGACAAGGAAATAACTTTTCTGGTCCTATGTGCTAACACTGTAAATGGTAACTTGATGCTGTTTCGTTTTCATCGCCCGAAGTGGAAAAATAAATACATATTTATTTTTACATGTGCATACACTTCAGAAGTAGCCAGGAACTGGTTTGAGATCAGCTTTTCATTAAAGTCCTTGTTTTATCCCCTCTTCAGGAAGGCTTTGTGATACCTGACGAAGGAGCACCACAAGAGGAACAAGAAGAGTATTAACAGACCACRTACTGTACCAGCAGAGCAGCAACATCAGAATTCTTTGCCCCAGATCATGTGCTTAACTGTAAAATACTCCACTTTATTCTTAGAGGACTCACTGGTTTCTTTTCATAAGCAAAAAGTACCTCTTCTTAAAGTGCACTTTGCAGAAATTTCAGTCTTTACAGTGGGTGTGAGTTAGGAGCTCTTTCTCACTTTGTAGCGGAGCAGTATTCCCATAGTTGGTATATTTAGGGAGCAAGAGGCTGAATATTTGGAATTTGTTGCAGAATGGTTTGCTGGTTAAACACTGGTTTGTGGAAAGACTCTTTTTTTTTTGTATCTACGATGGTGTGTAGTAGAGAAATTAAAGGCTCTGACTCACAGAAGATTGAGTTAATGTGAAATTGCAGCAGAGAAATTATAATTAAATGCCTTAAGAGTATTTAAAATATGCTTCCATATGCCAAATTGAAGTAATGTGACAGGAGATTTTATGTGCTTCATCCTGGGGTAGACACGAGTTTGACTCCATACACTGCTGTTTGAGAGGCCTTGCGTGGCAGTCTTACTTTGTCAGCAAGTGCTCAAAAGGGGCTGTTAAAACTCTATTCCTATGTAAAGCTGCTTACTGAGTGATTAGTTCTCGATGAAATGGGCCTTACTGTTGCCTGTCACAAGATTAGAGGGAGTATGAACAGCTGAGACACATAAATTACCTTGAAGAGCGCTYGAGCCTTTTCCTGCGGCATTGTGGCTAATGACTTTGCCAAAATGTACTGTGTTTTCTGTAAAAAAAGAAACAAAACATCTAGTCTTACTGCCCCAAAATAACTTTTCCTGGCTCTTGTTTCCACTGGTCCTATTCCYGATTATTTTTGCTGGTAACACGTGCTGGTCTCTCACTGGTTCTTTCCTCTYCCCCGTTCCGGGGAGCGCTGGTCAAATCCAGTGGTTGTGCCGGGGTCTGTGCTGTGCACCTATCTTGGAATGAAAGCGAATGGAGCACATGAGGAGGAAGGTTGCCTTTTTTTGTTGTTTTTAAACCAGGGTGTATCTAATAATACTTGCCAGTTCAGTAATTTTCTGGGGTCAAAAGTGAAAAGGTGCTGGCTAACAGAGCTAATGTTATTGCAGAAAATACAGTACTGAGACTAACTTAAATATTAATATTTAAAGTACTTTCTTTAACTGTCTTCTTTCCTTGCTATCATGCCGCTCATTACTTTTGTGTTTGGCAAGATCCTGCAAGACTCCTGATCCCCCTTCACTACTGAGATTGATCGGTCCTGTTGTGCTTGTATTCATCTGTTGCTGGTGGTAGCTTGTCCTAAAATGTGTGTAGGAGAGCATTTTATGGTAATTGTTGTGTAGTGCATGAATCCTTGTGAAATTCAGAGAAAAACCCAAATTCAGTGAATGCCAAAAAAATGCAAGTATCTAGCCATTGTTTTAAAATTGCAGTGGTGCTATTTCTCTTGTGGCCTTTTAGACTTTTGTTGCCCTGAAACTCCATTTTACTGAGGAAACCGTATTTGACTTGGATTTTTCTTGACAGGGTTTTTCTATTTTAAACAGTTTCTAAATAAAGTTCTGTATTTCAAGAGTGTCATGTCTACTGGAGTCTCTTGTGCTTTCAGATACGATCAGGCAAATGACAAGAGTTTCATTCCGAAGCCTGTAGGACCTGGAATATCGGCCGTCCTTCTCCAGTCCCGGTTAGGTCCAGGGCGGCCTGGAGCAGCGGTGACGTTGGGACTTTCCTTGCGTTAGCCTGGGGAGAAGGTCCCTTGCTGCCCTTTCCCAAGCAGATGAAATGTGACTGTGAGGTTGGCTGCTTCCTTCTAAAGGTGTAAGAATGGGGTTGGATAATAGGAAAACTGCTGCATGATTTTTGGTGGTTAAAGGGCTAAAGTGGTGGTTATCAACAGATGTTAATTGTGGCATCTGTCACCTGTCTGGGCAAATGGACTTGACTCGGTGGTTTTGTCTCGGTTGGAGTCTGGTTTAGGTGAGCTCAGCCGTTCCTTCTGCAGGCGTGTGCAGGGAGCAGCGGCCGGGAGGTCTCGCGAGGCGCCTCCAGCCGGGCGGGCGGAGCGCGCCCCGGCAGGCCGAGCTCTCGTGGTGCAGGGCCCGGGTGCTCTACAGGGGCCCAATCCCAAAGAGCAGGTATTGCTGGCAGTGCCTACTGATGCCGCAGGGCTCTGACTACAGCAGCACAGTCATGGTTTGGGGTCTTGATGCACATAAAATCTTCTTTCTCATTACTTGTTTGCGTTGAGATTGAACGCACGCTATTTTCAACTCCCTTCTTCCACCAGCTGAAAGCAAAAGATGGAAACAACGTGCGACTCGAGAGGATCTCTTGGGCGTTTGGGCATTCTCAGTGGGTCAGTTGCTCGTTGGAACGTGATTGCTGCAGGTCCTCCCACCCTCGGGCTTGCGTGTGTGGAGCTGTGAAGCACCCAGATAAAGAGATGGGTCCATTTTTGTTCTCTGCTGCTAGAAGCAAGCGAATGTGCGTTAATGCTAAGGGAAGGATGAGGCAGAAATAGCGCTGGTGTCCCCTGGCCGTGCGGGACTGTTAACGTGTGGACCCATTGGATGTGCGTTAGAGAACTGACTGGAATGCTGCTAAGGCTTCCAGTGCTTACATGCCTTCTGTGCCACCAGCATGCGTTGTGACCAGGGCGGACAAGCGCGCACGGTCAGCTTGCCTGTCCGCTTTAGATACACCTTGGCATAACCTCTTCTTACGTCCTCTTTTGAAAGCAAGCAACCGCAGCGAGCCCCGCTGGCACCCGTACACGTACATAGCTGCTCTGCACACTGGTACAGTATATGCTGTTAAAYAGGAGTGCTCGCCTGCTGGAACAGTTCAGATTGCGTCCCACCTGTCTTAGGCTCTTAGTTTTGTCTGACATTTGAAAATGAACAGGATGGAAGAACCAAGAGCTCACCCCCTCCTTTCTGTACCGACCTGTCTGTCTTACAGGTGGGCTTGTGGATGTTGTTTAACTTTTATTATTCCGTCTTTTTAAAAATTCCTGGTTTGCAATGACAATTCTTGCTGTAATTGTTAAAAGCCTTCAAATAAAGGCCAATAACTTGCTCCCTGTTGTATCMTGTCACTGTATCATAGGACTGCTTMGCACTTTGTGATTTTGTAGACAAATGTTTGCCCTCCACAAGTGTGTCCTTGAGCGGGGTGCGGGTTTGGGATTTTTGTTTGTTCTTGTCTTTCTCTTTGAAAACCCCCTCCTATGGGTAASGCTGGGATCTGCTTCTCTCAAAGGGGAGAATTTCAGCAAGCTGGTGTGAACCTGGTGAGGTTTTCAGGCTGACACACAGACKGCTCTCAATTTGCTTAGCAGTGCAGGAGATACAGGGAGTGGTACCATGGACCTGGCCGGGCTCATGGGATAACTGGCATGCCTAGGACGTGGACTCAAGGGAAGGAGCCTTCTGGCAAGCACAGATGGAGCCGAAAGAAAAGAACGGCGTTGCCTCGTGTGAGCGTTGGGTGGAGGGTGTCCCGTCCGGAGGGTGTCCCCTCCGGAGCGGGGCTGTGAATCCGCGCGGAGGGGCCGGGCCGGGGGGAAAGGAGCGAGCGCTCCAGCAGAGGAGCAGCGCGGGACACGGGCTCGGTGGGGGCCGTGGGGTGGAGCCTCGCGAACAAGCGGGACGATCTTCCAAACTGCAGGACTTTGTTATTGCAGGGCTTGCAAAGTGCCCAGGTACCCGCAAGAGAGGAGAGCAGCAGGGCCGGGGCACCTGCGGGTGGTGAGCAGGAGAGCCGAGGGTTTTGATGGAGAAAGCAGCAGGACGAAGATCCGCAGATCCGGTTCTGGGCAACTGGAATGTGCAACAAGCAGCTTGAGAGAGGCTGAGTACGGATGAGAGTGTGGAACACTGGTGACCCGTGAGAGAGAGGAGCAGAAGTGCAACGCGTGGCTTTGCAGCAGGGAAGCCTCGATGGAAGCGGCGGGTGAGTGTGACCTGGGGTGAGGCGCTGAGGTTCTGCCTGTTGGTTCCTCGCAGGAATTGGTGTTCAGCCCATTAAGTAGCCAAATASGAAGCAAGGAAGTGTTAAACAAATGTGACTAAAGAACACATAAAGAACACATAAAGCGTATGTAGAAAATGAGAGATTAGAGAAGGGTGCAGTAATAAAGGAACAGGATAAATGCGTAAGGACTAAAAGTGTTTGATGTGATTTGTTCTCACTTGATGTGAGAATGCTTTTTAAGGAAGGAAGCACAAGTGCAATATTCTGTGCTTGAGGAAAAGTCATTGCACAAGTCCAGCCTAGTGAGTGTGGGGCTGGATAGCAATTCTGTATTAAAACTCTGGTTTTTCTGCAGGCCATGTATGTCTAAAAAGATGGGAAAATGGCCTTTTTTGGGTAATACTGTGAACCTGAAGGTTCAGACTCTCTAGAAAAAAGCGTCTTTGCCGAAGCTGTGTGTTCTTACACTATCGTTAAGATAGAAATCTGTTATCCTAAAAGTGTGCTTTTTTTCTATTTTCCTAATAGAACAGGAACAAGTTAAATGTGACCCTTGAAATATCTTGAGACCAAAATGGAAGTCTAGAAAGGGCCACTGCAGCTTCGCGGTGTAAGGGAGGAGTAAGTGACAAATCTGTTCCTTCCTCTTCCTTTTTATCCTCCTGGGCATCTTCCAAAGCGACTTTCAAAACCAGCTTTCCTCTTACCCRGCAAGGCTGGYGAGCTTTCCAACTGTGGCCTTGCARATATATCCAGATATATGTGTATGTGTGTGCGTGCATGTATATGTATAAATCAACCCTGTGGGTGACCCCGTGACCTGCAGGGAACAGGAGCTGCTGTGCTCTCTGCTTTCAAGCCTTGAGATGTTCTGCAGACTTCTCCCTCGTGCAGTAATGGTCTGGAAGGGTTGGGTGCCCGTYGGCCGGCCCTGCTCCCGTCCCCAGGGAACGTGCAGGACTGAATGGGCGCTCGCGAGGATTTGGATCTCCTGGGGCCGCGTGGACGTAAACGTCCTGACTCAAAGCTCTGCAGATTGGTATTTATGGAGTGCTGAGCAAACGAGGTTCAAATGGGGTGACGGGAAGGAGCAGTGGGGATGGGTCCATTTTCCAAGCCGAATTCAAAGCTCTGTTTCATCTTGGCGTTGCTCTGAGGGGGGTGAGAAAAGAGAGGAGAGAATGGCCCCGGTCTGGTGACAGTGGCCGTGAGGACGAGGTGAGCGACCCCATGGACAGGGGTGAAGAGCTGGCAGGGAGCCAGGGCCAGCTTCCCTGGGAGCTTGGGAGCAGGGTGGATGTTCCCAGGGGGCTGGGGATCATTACACGGGAAAGAGCTTCTGCAGAGCAGCCCGAGAGGAACTCCTTCATCGGTCAGGATTAATGCAACCCTGAGAAACTGGCCCAGAGGATGGCACGGACTTCAGGGGAAATCCCTCCGTCCTCGGCCGCTCAAACCCGCGGCCCGGGGCTGCAACAGACCTCGCTCAGGGCCGCGGGGTTGGGTCTGCAGCAGAGGCGCGAGGGGAGCGGGAGCAGGAGCCTCCCCCGAGGCTGCAGCGGGGAGTAGCCCCACGGCGGCAGCTCTGTGGCCGTGGGGCGGCAGCAGCTCGAGCAGCTCTGTGGCCGTGGGGCGGCAGCAGCTCGAGCAGCTCTGTGGCCGTGGGGCGGCAGCAGCTCGAGCAGCTCTGTGGCCGTGGGGCGGCAGCAGCTCGAGCAGCTCTGTGGCCGTGGGGCGGCAGCAGCTCGAGCAGCTCTGTGGCCGTGGGGCGGCAGCAGCTCGAGCAGCTCTGTGGCCGTGGGGCGGCRGCAGCTCGTGGCCATGGGGCAGCAGCAGCTCTTGCCGCTCGCTCGGTGCCGCGGGGGACCCCGGTGCTCCCCGGCAAGGCGGCTCCCTGCCCGGCAGGCGCTCGCGCTGCCCCGCGGTGCTCCTGCGCTGGCTCCCGCTCGGCGGGCCGGGGCGCTGGCCCCGTCCCCGTGGGCCTGTGCTGCGGTTAGTCCTGCGTCGCGCGGCGGCTCGGCCGTGGGYGCGGGTGCGAGTCCCGCCGTCGCGGCTTGCCCGTCGCGCGCGTTTTGAGGCGTGCCCSGTGTCCGTCCGCCGTGGCGCCTGGCCTTCCTCGTCGTGCTTCGGGCGCTTGTGGCGGGGGCTGCCGGGAGCTGCGGTGCCGGCTGCCCCGCTGAGAGGGACCCGCTGTAACCGCGCGGCTTGGGGGATGATGCAGGATCTGCCTCTGAGGGCTGRTTCATGGAGACGGGGAGCAGTATCGCTCTGAGATTTATATATGCAGTTACTTTAAAGTGGATGTTCCGAAGGAGCGTTAGATTCACTGGGAATGTTTAACATGGGCTACACAGCAAAGTGGCTGGGACATCACTCAGAATGTGTGCTGAAAATGGAGCTTCCCCCTGCCTTTTAATTTATGATATGGTCTTTATGAAAAGCCTAACTTAAATTCTTCCCKCAAACTTTCAGTATTTAAAGCCAATAGCATTCCTGTCGGGGATTTCTAATGCGCCGCGTGCACGAAGACTGACAGCGACCGCGGGGGCTCCACAGCCCGGGTGACGGCGCTGTCCTCCGCCGTGAGAGATRGGGCCGAGGACTGGGAGCTGCAAAAACAGTTTCCTGGTTTATTTAAAAACCCACAAAAATCACCCATCGGTCACTACTGACTGTAGGGATSGTTTATTTTCTTGGCGATCTCCTATAATTCTCACTCTGTCAACGTCAGAGAACCTGAGATAATTAATTCTGCTCTCCCTTTGATGCCGTGCTAATGAGATCACCGTCTGCCTTGCAGGAGGAGTAGCTGGACTGGGAGCYGCAGGGATGCGGGAGCGAGGGTAACGTGCTGCAGAGCAAACCACAGCYGCTCCTCGGGACGCCCAGGAGAGCAATCCCGGCGCGGGACGTCTCGAGGAGCCATCGGGTGCTAAAAGCTGCTCCCGTTTGTCTTCCGCTCTAACGGCTCTCCTGCCGCGCAATGAGGAATGCCGAGCACTAAAGCGTGTGTTTTACATCAAGCAGAGAGCGGGAGCATCTTCCAAATGAAACCGGCTCAATAAAACAGTCTCTAATTTAAGAACAATGTCTGTTATAAGGTAATAGAATGGTGATAGATGACTGCTCGTAATGGGTTTCCTTCCGYGCTTAGACACTCTGGTTTTGCTGTTGTAGGTAAACCCATCAGTCCAGAAGATTGCCTGTTACAGCAGCAAACGCAGTGCAAGGTATGATGGCCATTCTCCTTCGTGGCTTGGAGGTTTGCAGAGGTAAYGGGGCCTATTAAGGAAGATTAAAAGGACTGAAGCTGACCTAGCCTGGCGAGCGGACCGCGGTGAGGCTGGAGACGTGTGTCTTGTGGCGGCGGGACGAGAGGCTGACCGTGTCCGCGGCGACACGGGGACAGTCACCACGTTACCTTCCAGATACCGCGAGACAACGGGGTATTTCCCCTCTGGAAAACAGCCGTGCCGAGCGGGCCTGAAGGGGAGTTTGGGCCCTTTTGTGACCTTTGCCGAAGATCCTTGAGTCGGATCCGGTCAGCGGGGGTGGCTCTGTTCCCCCCCGCCCTCCAGCGTGAGGCACGTTGGCAGAAGGGGCTGTGAGTTAATGGTTGAAGATGTCTGGGACTTCCCTCCTGTGTTGCCGCTACTTTCCCAAACGCTTCTCTAGGAAGCGTAGGAGGGAAAACAACTTTTCACATAAGGAAAAATTTTCCTTAATTTCCCTGGGGAATCTGTTTAAGCAGAAACATCTGGTCTCAACTCCAATTACTGCTTGCAGAGYCCCTGCTCCAGACTGAGCACGGGATAACGAATTGGCCCTGAGTGCTGCAGAGGTGCAACTGCACCCTTGCATCCCGTTGTTCTTCCTCCTGYCGTTGGTGATCCGCACACTAATATCAGTGGGGTTTTTCTTGAACTTTTTGTGGCTGTTGTGGATGAAAAGTATTAGACTTARGGCTCTGTTGGTGCTGAGCTCATCCCGGAGCGGGACGAGAAACCCGGTTGTTGCTTCCYGGGACGGCGGCGCTCAGGGAGTGGCAGACAGGGGCACCCCTTGTGCTGGAATGCCGCACGGATGACCGGGCTGAGGGAGGAGCACACGGCGGCGCGGGATGAAGCTCCCGGGAAACGCCCGCGGTGCTCCCAGTGCTGGAGCTGGGCCGGGCGCAAAGGGACCGACCCCTCTCGTGGGCGGCCTCGTGGCTCTGCGCTCGAGCGTCTCGTCAGGCTGGTCGGTGCTGAGCCCGCMGGGGGATCGCTGCCAACGCGGGTGCCCATGCCCGAGGTTGAACGCGTTCCTGTGCAAGCGCAGGAYGCGCTCGTGCCGCGCGCGGGATCGCTCCCTGGAAACGCGGCAGGGGACTCCGGGGTCGGTCACAACAAGTGTGACAGGGTCTCCTGCCTCGCCGAGCKGGACGGCTGCATCCCAGCCTGGAATTACGGGGGAGATGCCGCTCCAAGGGGACGAGCGACTTGTTTGGAGCCGGGCTTTGCGGATCGAGCRCGTGGCTTGTCCAAATGGAGTGCGTGTCCGGTGCGCTTCGGGAATCGCCGCCGGCTCCCGGTGTGCTGCACACACGTGTGTACCTTTATCCAGCCTGCCCGCGGAGCCGGGCGCTGCGGACCCTGCAGCACGCTGACGGCGGCAGCTCGGTGGCTCTGCCGCCTCTGCCTGCTGCATTCCGCTGCCAAAACGGGCAACGCGGTCGGTGCCGACGCTCCCGTCCCTCTGGGGCCGCAGGAGAGGAGTCCGGGAGTGACTTCGGTCGGGTCCTTCTCCGTCCCGTCCGTCGCGCTCCGGGCTCCGCCGCCTCAAAGGGCTAGCGCGCCTTCCCGGTAAGCTTTGCGGAGCGGCCCGCGCACAGGGATCCTCCGCGGGAACGCGCTCCCCTCGTCGGAGCGAGGCGCTCTGCCGGCCTTTYCTCGGAGCCAATCGCGCGCTCCCGGAATGCCGTCCGCGTGGAGCCGCGGCCGTGCCTGCGGATGCCGGCCCTGCCCGGCTCTGCCTCTCCGTGGGGCTCCTCTCCGGTGCTCCTCTTCCCCGTCCTCCGGGGCCAGGCCGCAGAAACACGTTGCAGGGAAGCAGGGACACCAGAGCGTCAGCAAGTGACGTCTCTGCTCTGTTCCAGGCGCTGCTTGGGAGCCGGTGCCGCCAGATCAAGCTCACTGCTCAGCTCGGCCTTGTTGCCTCCTGCTCAGCAGCTGATAAGAGCCACGGTGCTGCTTTAGCACCCATTAGAGAACCGGCACAAACGCCGCCCAGACGGGTCTCCTTGGCCCCCTCCTGTTAATTCTCCGTTGCACGGCAGCATCGAGTAGCGTTGCTGGTCTTTAATGTTTCCTTTCCTCCAAGGAAAACCCGCTGGTGCCACACTTGGCTCCTGGGAAGCGTGAATCAYGGAGAGCGTTTGGAAGGGGCTCATTGTATTTATGAGTTACAGAATCAYTTAGTGTCCGGACGCTGTTTTGGGCCGTGTAGGGACAGCTGCTCCAGAGCAGGAGAACGGCTGGGAATGGGATCGATTTCCGTGGCAAACCGCAGGGCGCCTGCTCGCCTGCGGGGAGAGCCGCGGGCGCCRGGATCGCCGAGCGGGGCCGGGMTCCGCGGGGAGGGCAGCGAGGCGGGAGCCGCGGTCCTCACGCCGGGAGCCGCGGCGGGCTCGGCCGGAGCCGGGCTCGGCGTCTGGGAGGCGGCGGATGGGGTGGCCGGGCAGCGGGATCCCTGCCYGGGAAGGGTTTCCCCCCGCTGCACGTGGGCTCCGCGCTCCCCAGCGAGCGGGGCTGGAGCCCCTTCCGTGAGGAGCGGCCGCGGGGATAACGGGAACGGGGSAGGTTCAAACGCTGCAAACCCGGTGCTTCCTCCTCCTGGTTCGCCGCCCTCCTCTTGGTTTGCATCTCAGTGGCTTATTCCCTGCTTCGTCTTGCAGATTCTAGTCGACTCCATTCCCCACTGCTTTAATTCCCTGTCTTCCTCTTTTTCCCCTGTTCTTGTATCTCGTCTGTCTCTGCCTCCCATTCCTCCTCTTTGATTCCTGCTGCTTTCCCATCTGTGCAGCTCCGTGTTCCCCATTCCCTTTCTCCGCTCCCAGTGCGTTAATCCTGGCAGCCATCCCTGGAAGCCAAAGGGGGCACCTCGCAAAGCCCCACAGCTGCTGTTCAGCATCTTGGCGACTGTCCAACCCCACTGCTCTCCTCCCCGTCGTAGATCCCGGCGCCCTCCGACGGGTTTGGTCTCCAGCCGTGTCATTTGTGCTGCCCTCCCCAGCCTCAGTAACGTCCTTCTGCTCTGTTTTGGGTTACTCGGGTTCCTCTGCTCCCCAGCAAAGAGGCTCAACGTCTGCCGGCAGTTTGTAGCGCTCTGCGGCTGCAGTTTCTGCCGTCCAAACAGTCTGGAATGACGGGGGATGTTTAGCTGCTGCTKCYAGGAGACACAAGTCCCAGTGCTGGCACCTGCACTTCAAACCTCTGTCTCGGGTCCTGACAATAGGATAATGATCAGTGTTCTGTGACCATCATAACTTATTAACCGTCTGTAAATTTATTGTAYACCTTCTGTTTCCTTTCTGGTTAGATGAGCTTAAAGAAAGTGGTGTAGTGTTTTAAGGAGTATTTTCCATGCGRGCTTGCCTGCCTCTCACTATGTAACCTTCCATTCCAAAGGCTCCGTCAGTCTCTCGGTATCCGGAGCGGAATGCTGGGYGCTGGTCTGGTCTGTGCCGAGTTTTCCGCACAAGGATTTGATGCCTGCCGGGACTTCTTCCCGCTGCGGCGGCTGCAGCGGAGGCCTCGCCACGAGATGGTACTGTTGGGCTTCGGYGCGCCGGCGCCGGTGCAGCCCTTCCGCGGGCGGGCCGGTGCGGCGGGGTTGGCCTGGGCCCTCCCTGCGGGGATTTGGTTCGTTGGCCCCGCAGCTCCCCTGCGTGTGCCGGCATTCCCGAGCCGATGCTCCCCTGCGTGTGCCGGCATTCCCGGGCCGATGCTCCCCTGCGTGTGCCGGCATTCCCGAGCCGATGCTCCCCTGCGTGTGCCGGCATTCCCGAGCCGATGCTCCCCTGCGTGTGCCGGCATTCCCGAGCTGATGCTCCCCTGCGTGTGCCGGCATTCCCGGGCCGCCTCCTCGCCTCTCGGGACGTGGCGGTTTGGGTGCGATCGGCCCTTGCTGCTGTTTGCCGGGTCTGCCCGCGCCCGCTGCTCTGTGCCGGGCTCCGTCCCAGCGGCGTGCCCGCAGCCCGGGGCTCCTGCTCGGGATCGCTCCCTGCATCCACCCCGGCGCGGGGAGAGCCCCGTCCGCAGGAGGCTCCCCCGGGCCTGCCCGTGTCGGAGCCTCCGGAGCGCGGTGCCCGCAGGACCCTCCGGGACCCGCAGCAGGGTCCCCTGGCCCCGCGCACCGGGGGAGCTCCTTGCCCAAATTGGTCGTTTCTTTCCCCAACAGTGGTTGCTCCAAGCGAGCCGGCGGGGCTCTGCAGGCACCATTACTTATACTGACAAGCTGTTATTCTCCCATTAGGACCCTCTGGGTTTAGGCCGTAAATCACTGGCTGTATTACTTGCCAGAGCCTCGTCCGGGCTGTCCGTCCGGGCACCGCGTGGGGAATGGCTGCGATTCTGCCCTGC
Organism: Eudromia elegans; assembly: GCA_003342815.1. Lineage (NCBI taxonomy): Eukaryota > Metazoa > Chordata > Aves > Tinamiformes > Tinamidae > Eudromia > Eudromia elegans. The sequence continues at coordinate 628,911 of PTEX01000319.1, forward strand.
GGTTGTTGCTCTCCCGCTTCCTTCCTCGGCGCTGGGTTCCTGGGCTCCGCTCCCGGGAACACGGCCTGGAATTTACATTGCRCTCGAGTGCAGCGTTAGCATTGCGGGAGCTGGAGACCGGCACCGGCCTCTTCAATTCCTCTGTAACCATTTTTACCTGAAATGSATGGAGCTCCCACCGCTGCTTCCCCAGTCCTGCTGTTTCCCCCATGTGCTATATTTACCTACCGGGAATTCTGCTCCTTGGTGCCGAACGCCCTTCGGACGCGGGTCTGCCCCACGCAGCCTTGTCCGGGAGCCCGCAGCACGTTTCCAAGGACATGCTCTGGTCCTGATGCAGAGCTGTGTGTTTTCTGTGCTCRTGGATCAGCAGTGATTGCTCCAGAGAAGGGCATCTTCTGTTTTGATAGCTCCCTAGAGATGTGTGTTATTCCTAAGGTGCCATAAAAGCTTTTTTCCTTCCATTCTGCAGCTGAAATCATACATGTTTATAATGGTTATTATTTCTGACACTCCCCGTTTTATTAGCAACTCGGAGACTTGCGTCCTGATCGGCTGGTTGAGGCTGGACGGCGGTAGAGGAGCCGTTCGAGCAGCGGGATGGAGTTGGGCTGGGTTGGCTCTGCAAGGGCTGCCCATGGTGTTCCCTTCCCGAGGCGCGCGCCCCCTTCCCGAGGCGCGCGCCCCCTTCCCGAGGCGCGCGCCCCCTTCCCGAGGCGCGCGCCCCCTTCCCGAGGCGCGCGCCCCCTTCCCGAGGCGCGCGCCCCCTTCCCGAGGCTCTGCTGTAGCCTTCGGGACAGGGCCGTGGTGCTCCCACTATTAGGGTTTCTCTGCCTCCTGATTCCTGTTCCCTCCTTCCCGTGGTTCCTGCTCATTGACGCAGGTTTGTGCTTGGTGGATCCCGTTTAAACCATCCCTGGCAGGAGCATCCTGAGAGGCTGYGGTGCTGTTCTTGGTGCCTGGTGCAGCACAGTAAAGATCATCCTCTCATGTACATCCTTCCCAGTGAGTTATTTATTTGCATTTTACATTAAACATATATTTATTTCCACCCAAATGGAAGAAGCTTTAGCGAGGTGACGCTCAGAACGTTCAGTGAAGGAGCTGGGCGGACAAGGGTGCRAGAAGAGGGAAACCTCGAACCGCTTTGCAGGAGGGCGGACACCCAATAAACTGTTCACGGCTGGCGGGAGGAGGGAGGAGGCAGGGGAAGCCCCCCCAGGGAAACGGGACCGATTTCCCGTGGCCAGAAGTTTCCTGGGAATCGCGAGGTGGTCGTGAGAAGCAGGCAGAGGAGCCTGGGGGTGGCAGTGGTCTGTCGGGAAGGCTGGGGGGGACGCGTGCTGGTGAGCCGGTCTCGCGAGGCTCCAGGGGCGCCCTGAGGATGGGGTGCTGGGATCCTGGGGTGCATTAAGCAGAGCGTCTCCAGCAGGTCGAGGGAGGTGATTCTGCCCCTCTACTCAGCCCTGGTGAGGCCGCACCTCGAGTCCTGTGTGCAGTTCTGGGCTCCCCAGTGCAGGAGGGACGTGGAGCTGCTAGAGAGAGTCCAGCGCAGGGCCACAAAGATGATTAGGGGTCTGGAACATCTGCCCTATGAGCAAAGGCTGAGAGAGCTGGGCCT
>PTEX01000319.1:630702-650250 GCA_003342815.1 Eudromia elegans
GAATTTCTTACCAGTGAGGGTGACAGAGCCCTGGAACAGGCTGCCCAGAGAGGTGGTGGAGTCTCCTCCTCTGGAGATCTTCCAAACCCGCCTGGACGTCACCCTGTGCCACATGCTCTAGGGGACCCTGCGTGTGCAGGGGGGTTGGACTAGGTGACCTCTGGAGGTCCCTTCCAACCCTAGGCATTCTATGATGCTTCTGCTGCCCGGTTCCGCTCCCGCAAAGCGTTGCCATCCGCTCCGCTGCGAGGAGCGGCTGGGGAGAGGAGGCTGTCCGAGCTAAAGGACCTGGGGGTGACTCTGTGCGGGCGCCTGTGACTGAGCAAGGGGCAGAGCGAAGCCGGCGCCGATCCCGAACGCGCGCTGCGTTCGCGTGGGTTCTTCTCCGTGAGTCCTGTCCCCACGCAACAGCCGCTTTGGAAATGCAGAACCAGCCCTCGCCTCTCCCGACCCTCTCTGCATCGTGGTGGTTGGCAGTGCGATCCTCCAGTTCTGGCCCGTAAGCAGCAGAGCGTCCTTAGGAAATCCTCTCCTTTGTGCTTAATCTGCAGACAAGCGTTGTGTCTGCCCCCAAAGCGCTGTCTGTTTTTCAAGCACGCAGGATACGCRTCAGATAAAAGCAGAGCTGAAGGGGGCTGGGGGTGTGAGTTGAAGGGCAGGAGCTTTGGGAATGGGATGGTGCTTCCGGCATTGTCAGGCAGCCTGAGCAGCAGAAGAGGGTGAAAATGCCGAGGTCCGAAAATCCCGAGAGCCCCGAGCTGCTGCCAGAGCTCCTCAGCAACAGCCRCACGAGCAGGACCTGCAGGAAGATCCGAGGGGGCTCGGCAGGGGCCGGGCAAAGGCTGCAAAAGGCAATATTGTCAGAGATGCTTCTGGAGTAGCCCTGGCATCGCGTTGTCTCAAAAGAGGGAAAGTTCTGCAACCCTTTCACCTTCCARAAAAGGTGAAAAAACTGAGCTAAAATACCTGTCTGCACTGCACGTAGAGGTGTTGTCTAGCAGGATCCCGCTCCCCATCAGGAGAGTCCCGAACCCGACCGTGCTCGACTGACCCGTGCTGTGTCCAGGAGCTGTAGGTTCTGCTTTAATAGGTGCCGTGGACTGCTGAACCCTACAAGTTGTGTACCAGAAGTGGTGTCCGGATCCCTGAAGGGATGAAYGCCTTTCCTTGGCAGGTCAGTTCCCGGCAGTTTCTTAATGTCACAGTGACAGTTGCCACAGAAATAATTTAGATAGTGGAGAAGATGTAAAGGTTAAACTGACAAGAACCTCCATAAATTGTTGAGCTTGTCCTTAGTGAGAATCTCCATGAATTAATTTAATCTGTTCAGCGAATTGTAGATGGTTGGGTTTCAYCCCTGGTCCCTCCAGAGCTTCTGAGCTCTTGGAGGGTCATTTGAAGAACGTTTCGTACCTGGTGTGTTTAAAAGTCTCAGGTTTGTCGTTCCTTCGAGCACTAACGGCTGTCCGGGAGACACGTAGGTGCAGCGTAAGGAGTCTCCATCCGTTGATGCTGGATGGCGGTTTGCAGTGCGGGGCCCTGGTCCTGGGGCAGAATACTCTCACCTGGGCAGACGCCTGCTGCTGCTCCAGCAGTCGCTGCGAGTGCTTCTGTAGTCACCACGGGTGAGAACGTGCAGCGCGAGGGGGCCGAGGCTTCGGAGGGCTGCCGTGCTGGGAGCGAGCCCTGCTGCGCCCCAGACAGGGAGGTGGGCTGGATCCGGACTTCCTGCTCCGTGTTTACGGTAACGGGGAACCGCTCGGGGAGCAGCAGGTACCTCTTCCAGTRAGTGAGTGATGGTGCTTCTGTCTGAGCCCGAGCTGTGCAGCAGCGATAATGTTAAACACGGAGTGGGGGGAGCAGCGAAACAAGGGCTGGTTCCGCGCGGCGTGCCTTGGTGGTTTATTAGCGTGTAATTACCCCTCTCCTACCAGGATGTCCCTGGGAGGTGGCTTGGAACGGGGGAGCTCGGGGCAGCTTGGCAAAGGCCACGATGGCAGCGATGGCCCCGGCCCCTGCGCTGGGGGAGACGGAGGGTGGGGACCGGACTCGCAGCGTGGTGGTTTGTCCCGGGACATCCATCGCCTCCTGCCCGCCGTGCCGGCGGAGGGCGCGGAACGCGTCYGGAGCAGGGGCTGGGCGGGAAGCGCGTGTCCGAGCAGGGCAAGCGGCGGGTAGTGATGGGCTCTGCGCCGCACAGCGGGGCCGGCTGCGAGGGAAGGGCCTCCCGAGGCCCTCGGGGTCCCGCGTGGGCTGGAGCCGGCGGCACCGCTCGGTCCCAGGCGCTGCCCACGGGTGCCTGGAGGCCGCGGGAGGCTCTGGGTTTGACCATGAATCTCGTTCAACGTACGGGCTTGTTGGGGTCTGTCCCCTGGGATGGCAGTCAGGTGCGTGATGTGGCTGTGTGAGGCACGGGAGCACCTGGGATACGGGAGCAGCCGGGACACGGAGCACTGGATGTCGTGCAGGAGCAGCCGGGACACGGGAGCAGCCGGGACACGGGAGCAGCCGGCACAGCTGCGCGTGGCCGTGCAGAGCTCGCGAGGCGCGTGGGCCGTGGGGACGGGGCCGCTTGAACGCGTCCCGTCGCGAGGCGCGTTGGCTGCGGGGACGGAGCCGCTCCGACGCCTCCCGGTGTTTACGGATCCATTTGAGCCTGGACAATGGCTGCTGATAACGTCGCAGCCGGGCGGCCCCGCGGAGCGTGGCGCCTCTGTCACGGCAAATTGGCGGCCGTGTTTGTTGGTGTCCCCATTGTGCCGTGTCCCCGCGCTGTGGGGAGGGCGTCGCGGGCCCGCGGGGGACAGTTCCCACGGGAGCTCTGCCCCCACGTGGCCTCCTCGCCGGGAGCGTCCTGAGCATCCCCTGCGGAAAGGGCTTTGTCACCCGCTCCAGGTGACACACGGCAAAGCCGGTTCTCTGGAGCGGCACCGCTCGCTGCTGACGCTCCCCTCGCGCCTGCTGTGGGACCCGGGGTTAGCGTGACCTGCGCTGGYGACTATTGTCATCGCGGTGTCCGGCCGGGCGTTTTGGGCGCGACGGTCTCTATTTAAGAGGGGCCTCCCGGCGTCGCTGGGCGTCGCTGGGAGGGCGGGCGGTGGGAGCGGGACCCGCTCTTCATTCCCGGCCGCGGGAGTGCGCGGCCCCTTCGTGCTCCCGAGCGCAGCCGGGTGATTCGCTGGGAACGGCGGGAGCGGCCGGGGGCTGCGTCTGTGCCCCCGCTTCGGTGGGTGGGATAACGGGAYGGGACGGCCGCGGTGCAGCCCGGGAGGGGGTGGGGGGTCCCTCTGCCCCCGAGGCCGTGACGAGCCTGCCGAGGGCCGCGGCCCGGAGGGGACACGCTCGCTCAGCCGCGCTGCTTCTGCTCGGGTCTYGGTGCCTCTCCGTGTCCCCAGGCTCTCGCGCTGCGGGGCCACTTGGCGGCTGCTCCTCGCTCAGCAGCTCGCTGCGTTGTGAGCGAAGCGGGAGGACCGAGTCCTGGCTGCTCCTCTTTTGCACCGGATGCGTTTGCTGGGAGCGCTCCGCGCACGGCCGCGCTGCCCCGTGTCTGGCAGACGGGCGGGTGGCGGCAGCGCGTGGGGGCACCTCGCACGGGCGCGCGCTGCCCGCGGGGTGGCTGCCCCGCCAGGGCYGTGGCCAGGGCCGCGGCCCCCAGGAGCGACCAAGCCCCCGCCCTACCCAGGCAGYGCCATGTGCCCACACTGGCCGTGTTGAGTCAAAATAGACGCCCTGAGAGCCCTTCAAATGGCTCCCAAGGCAGCCCAGAGCTGCTGTCTCGCATTCCGAAGGAGCCTGTGTTGGTGGATATAGAGAAATTACAAAACCTTAAATACTGCTGGGCCTTTCTGTTTACTTTTCTGGCTAGCTCCGTACGCCTCTTGTCTAAATTACTAGTGATTTGTGACCTATGAGCTTTGCACATCAGGAAAGCGGCAAAGGGCAGTTGTGCTCGTACTGACTGTTCCTCGCAGGTTGTCGGGACGGAAGATGCTGCCGGTGTGGGGCCTCGTGCTGTGCTGCCTGCTGCCGTCCCCGCGCGGCGGCGCCGCCGAGAGCGCCGTGGTCTCGCGGGACGCCTACGAGCGGGGTGAGCGCTGGAGCCCCGCGCGCCGCCCCAGCCCTCCGCGCCGCCTCCCGAGGAGCCGCTCCTTGCTGCTGGTGTTCGTCCTTGCCGGTGGCGTCCGCGGCCTTTGCAAACAGCAGCTCCTGTCGGAAGCGGCACAGCTCGGTTYTGTGGACGCTTTTCCTCCGCGGACGCAGCGTTCCGAAGGTCTCGCGTTTCCCACCTAGCCCGCAGCTGCAGCAGCTATTTCTGAGCTGTCGTCCGCTTGAATTAAACCCAGAAACGCCTCCCTTTGCCCGCAGGAAGGCAGGCGAGCTTGATGGTCCCCCAGCCGCGCTGGCTTGGCTGAGCGGCTGAATTTGTTTGTTTGCAATTCCAGGTGACTGGGGGTATAAACTCCGCGCCTTGATAGTGTCCTATGACTATCCTGTAGGAAGAGAAGTGGAAAAAAAAGATAACCTAAACGCTGCTCCTCATGGTTGTAGGTCACGATCCGGCACACCCCATCTGACAGCAGTGGTTTTCTTTGCAGCTTGTGAAGATTCAACAAGGAGCCTCTTTGAGTCCGAAATGAGCAAATTCACGTTCCCAGACTTAAAAGTGGGTTCAGTCGCTGTCAAAGGGTGAGTGCCGACAAGAGGCTCCCGCGCGGTCCTCCCGTGTCCGGAGGCCCCGCTGCCCCTCGGGGGTCTCTGGCGGAGCGCCGTCCGTGCCGGGGCGGCAGCACCGGCACAGGAGGGACCCGCGCGCCCGGCAGGGGTGTCGGGGCAGCCGGTACCGTCGGCCCCCGGGCTGCGGACGCGGAGCGGAGACCCGTCCCCAAGGGACTGTCTGGAGAGGAAGGGCAGGGCACAATAAAATCAAAAGCGTCTTATTGGATAAATGTGTCTCGTTTGACAAGAATAGATGCGGCCCTGGGTGCCCGCCTCAAAGGCAGCCTCGCTCCTGCTCCTCCTCTCTCTGCGCTTCGTTTTCCCCCCGAGCTGCTCGGGGCAGCTCTTCCCGCTGCTCCGTGTTTAGCAGTGCGTTATCGCTCGCGTTTGTGGAAGCGAATCCAGGGCCCTGGATGTCTCTGCTGGGTGTCTCTGCTGCTCCTGTTTTCTGCTCTCGTTTCGCAGGTTGTACGTCATGAATGTCACAGTGCTTCCAATAAAGGCCAAGTGCATCCCGGGCACTGGGGTCCGGGTGTATCTTTCTGCCCTTCTGAGTATCTTTGGTACTTGGTGAGTGTTGGCCAAAGGAGTTCACATTCCTTTCGACAGCATAAGAGAAGCCTAAGGAAGGTGTGTGCATGGGYAAAAGGAGGGAGAGGAAATTAGTGGTTTTGTTTGTTTATTTGTTAGCTTTTTTGGTAAGAAATCGTACAACGCCGTGTCTCGGGTCCAGTGTAACCACACATTTTTATTGGAAACTGCGGTTCTCCCAAAGCTTGTCCAGAGGGCGGCCGCCGGGAAGGGCGGCCGCCGGGAGGGGCAGGGCGGCGCGGACGGTGGTTCTGGGGGGCGGTTTTGGCCTGGGTGCCGCTGCCGTCCCCGCACGCCGTCCTGATGGCCGACGTGACCTCGTCCCCGCAGCGGCAGCGTCCTCGTGCCCGGCGTGGTCTCTGCCGCTGCGAGGCTGAACTGCAGCGCCCTGGTCCTGCTGGAGGACTATGCGCCGAGCAACGGCTCCGTCGGCGTCGGGGAGCACGCGTGCGACGCGAGCCTGACGGGCGTCGCAGCGAGCGCGAGGTGAGCGCTGCGGAGCGGGAGGCGCGCGGGACACGCCTGCCTCCACATCGCCACCGGACACAGCTCCTGTTTTCGGTTTCCCGCCCTCGTTTTGGGTTTATTTGTGCAGCAGAGCTCTCTGAGTGACCSGGGGAAGCTTTCCCTCAGTCCCTGCCCAGCAGTGTCACACCCAGACTGGTTTTTGATTTTAAACYCTGTGCTTGGGCAGTGCCTTGCACGGGTACCAGCCCACCAACATGTTGCCCTGCTGGTTGATTCTCCCCATCCTTTCCTTAGGGATAAACTGCTTTATATTCAGCCTAACTCACGGCAATGCATTTCACGAGCAGCTTGGGCTGTACCCGTCTGGGGGGTATAGGGTGGGTTCTGCTGTGGCGTGTTGGCTCGCAGGAGGAAGGTGAAGCGGGATTGTCCTCTGCCGAGGCTGCAGCCTGGGGGCAGCGCTTGGGAACCGTCCCCTGACGATCCCTCCCTCTGATTGCTCCTAAGTGCYCTGGTCTGGTAAAGGTTCCGTTTCAAAGTAATTTCGTTTCGTCTGCAGCAACRTTGGTGTGAGCGTGGAAACCACGTTACGACGCAGCGTCCTGCTGGAGCTGAAGGCAAAGGTACGGCTCGTTTCCAACACCCCGAGGAAGGAAGCAGCGTSCCCGGGTGAGCGCTGCAGCCTGCCCGGGGCCGGCGCTCCGCGAGCCCTCCTGGGCCTCCTGAGCCGGAGGGGCCGGAGCCGCAGCGCGCGGCCCCGCTCCGGAGAGGGGCGGGCTGGGGCTGCGGCCCTGGAAGCCCTCGGAGCGGCTCGAGCCGCCCTCCCGTCGCCCGGCTCGAGGGGACCCCGYGGCGCTGGGCAGGGGCTGCTGCGGCTCCGAACCGCAGCGTGACAGCGCGGGCGCCTCTGCAAGGGGCCAGCCCAGGGTTCCCCTCACCTCTCAATCGGACTGCTGAGCCTGGAGYGGAATAACTTCCTCTTGTGTTCCAGACACCTAAAATCTTTTCCAATTGCATTTCCATTGGGCACAGGAAGCTGCTGCACCGCATGAACTGTGAGTGCCGCCCCCGTTTCCCTTTTCCTTGTCACACCCGGTGACCTGGGTGGCGAGGGACCCGGTCGCCACCCGTTCTGGCCGCGTGGTGGTTGTCCTGGGACATGGCTGGGCACCGCACGGGACGGAACGCGGGGTACGGCCACACACCCCGTGACGGGATGCCGGCCGGCAGGGCGCCCGCTGCGTGCCCTGCGCGGAGGGGACGCGCTGGGTGCAGCCCTGCCAGAAGCCCGGGGCGCAGAGGGCCGGGGTGGGCAGCAGCCCCTGCGGCCTCTTCCCCTGCGGCCTCTTCCCCTGCGGCCTCTTCCCCTGCGGCCTCTTCCCCTGCGGCGCTTTTAGTCCGGGCTGTGAGGAGCAAATTGCAGCTGCAATGGGCACCCAGCGGGGGCTCGGGGGTGCAAAGCAAACCCCTTTCCTTTTCTCTTGCATCAGTTGTTAGGTGATGCTTCTGTTTTTGTCTGCAAGCTGCTGGCTCTTATAGACCCGTTAYAGACATTTGACGACAGCAAACTTGTTTTAGTGACTGTTTAAACTAATTTGGGTGGCCTAATACAATTCAGCAGCAACTCAAAATCACAGCCTTGCCCTGCTCTGAGATTCTTCTGGAGTTCCCCGCATAATTTTTTTTCTTTTTCCATGCAGCTGTAATTGCATTTGAAACGGGGAAGATCATATAYGTGCCCAAGTCCCCCAGAGTGCATAACTCCTCCGTTGAAATACCCCTGCAGGTAAGTGCGAGCGGGGAGCGTCGTCGCTGCTCGCACTCGAGCTTCTCCTCCTTGCCTGRTCCCGAAGCTCTGAAGCTGCTCAGGACTTCGCTCCGCGACACCGCGCAGAGAAGCAGCTGGCGGGAAAGCTGTCGTGCAGCTCGGCGGCTGTCGGGAGCCGCCTGGAATTCCCGGGGGGCGACTGCCCTGCCTGCACCTCGCAGCACGCGCTCGTCGAGGCCCCTKTGGYCGGGGGGTTCTCCCATAGCGAGTGYGTGGTGCTGTCTTTGCGCTCAGATCCAGTACGAGACCACCGACGGGAAGAGAATTCCCATTCCATCGCTGCCAGCCAGCCCTGAGGTGACGCTGGTGGCCAACGGCACCGCTGAAACCATTGGGGAGAACACGTTTGCCACTGTCCTCTCGCATGTAGTCTTTGAGAAGCCCAAGATCATCCCTTGCACCCCTGAAACGGTGAGTGATGCCGCTGTCGGGACCGGTCCGGTCTTGCCACGGCSTTGTGGACCGGTGCCTGCTCCTCAGCTCCTGGCTGCGTGTTTTTTGGTTTGTTTTTTCCCAGGAACGTKCCGGTGCTCGTTGCTTCGTTTAATGTTTGCTTTCAGGTCTGCCGTATTTGTGTAAAATCCGTCTCTCTGGAGCCGCAGCCTGGAACCCCTGTGCAGCTGCTGCTGCTGCAGGGCCCGTTGTGACGCGCTCCGCTCCAACCGAGGCTCCCGTGTATTCCTGAATTACCTGCAAGGGCTGGGAGGCGGCCCTTGAAAACCTGATCGAGGAAGAAGAACCTGCCACATTTGCCTATAGACAAATATAGAGAAAGAGAAACTGCCTCCAAGCTGCAGTGAGAAGAGCAAGGAGCGTGTAAAGAGGAGCTAGCTTAGGAACCAGAGGGTCTTGATAACGGCATGTGTCATTAGCATGTGTCATTAGTGAGGAAGGCTCCGCGTGGTGGAGGAAGCGGTGTCCCCTCCTCGTCCTCCTGGGAGGGGGTGGGCTCTGCATGGATCTCATGGCAATGGGGCATTTCCAGCTGGTGTTTGTGTTTGCTTTGAACAGTTCCCAGAGGCTCGTGCTCTTGAGGAGGCCCTCAACGAAACCATCGTGTCCAAGGTGGGTCCGTCCCAGGACGCGGAGGTCGTCCCTGCCCTGTCCCAGACCTCTCACCACTCAACCCGCTGCCAGGCAGCACCAAGCCCTGGTGTCCGCACGGCTTGCGCTTGGTACCCGGTAGCTCTCGCCGTTGCGCGAGGCTCTGGTGCCGTGCGGCACTCATGGGTGCTGCTGGGGCGGGCGGGCCAGGTGCTCCTCCAGCTTCCCGGGAAGCTCGTGCCGTCCTGGTGGGAGGAAGCTCTGGCTGCAGCTGCGCGGGCAGGCGGCCGGGCAGGAGCGAATCCTGCCCTGCCCGGCTCCGAGGGTCCCGCTGCCCCCCGCGGCCACTCCGTCCTCCTGCCTTGCAGTGCCCCGCGTGCTCCTCGGCCGCGCTCTCGCTCGTCGTCCTCGTGGAGGCGCTCGCCCCGCTGGCCGTGCGCCTGCGTGAGCAGCGCTGCGCCCTGAGYGTGTCCCTGCGGCTCGAGATAATGGGCAAGGAGGGCAACGAGAGCCTGGTGGTGCTCGCCGTCCTGCAGGCTGTGAGTGCCGCGCGCCGTCGGCGGGCGGGGAGGGCAGCCCCTGTGCCGAGGCTGGTGGGTCGGTGACACAGGGTGAATTTGCTCTTTCACGTGAGTAAATCCAGTAGAAACTCCTGGACRAATTCCAGCAAAACTGGAAAACTGAGCGGGACGGTTCATTTTTTAACACGGAGCCCGGCACTGCCTGTGCCGGCCGCGGTGTTGGGCAGCGCCGGGCCGGGCTCACCGCGGCCCTGCTCACCGCRGCCCGCGCTCCTTGCAGGCGCTCGGCCTGGCCGCGGCCCCGCGCGTCACTGGAGGGGCCGTGCGGCTCCGCGCGGCGCTCCACAGGTAGGACGAGCGGCGGCCGCCCCCGCTGGCCACCCCGCCGCCGCCGCCACCGTTCTGCTCTCTCCACAGCCTGGCGCTCTCGCCGCTCCCCTCGGGCAACGGCACCGCCGACGTGAGTGTGGGGGCGGGCGGGAATGCGYCCGGGGAACGGGCACGGGAGCGGGGAGACGAGGAGCAAGAGCACCGACCCGCTGGGACGGTGCTGGGCAGGGCTCGGCAACGCGGGCCTCCGTTCGCTTGCACACTCATCGCTCTCTTCCAGATGAAGGTTCTTCAGGASCCCCTGAGAGCTTTTGTTCAAGAAGTTATAATAACGGAGATCAATTGTAAGTCCTCGGGGATGTTTTCTCCACCGATTTCTTGTTAGTCAACCTACGTTATACAGGCGAGAGTGTTCGTTGGAGCAACTCGAGCGTGTTGTCTCTGCTGGAGCAGTTGCGGGTTCTGTAAGCACTCCTTCAGGCAGGCCGAGTCTGGACTCTGGCTTGCACAAAGCCCTCACCTCGGCTCGCAGACTRTGCTCCTTGTGCTGCCGCAGTAGATCTGTTAGACAGGGGTGTTTGGTGAGGAGTTAAAGGCTAAAAGGGGAACATCTCCGGATACGTGCACCAAATCTGCCCCTTTGCAGGCTAGTGAGGTATTTGGACTAAGAGTCAAGCGGAGGGAGCACATCTCCACTAAAGTGCGTTTTCTGTCTTATAAAGGCACTCGGGATTTCACAAATGTGAAAGAGCTGTTAAAAATCTGCTCTTTTCTGGTGCTCCCTTTCCCCCCTCATCCTGGTTCTAGCTCAGCCCCAACAGGGAGAGCGAGGCAGGCCAAGGAKGTTGATCTTTGTGTTCATTTATTTCAGCATCTCTCAAGACTGGAAAAATCCCGATATTTAAGATCCCAGGACTGACGTTCCCGGTTGTCGAGTGCCGCCCCGCACAGGTCAGTGCTRGTGCCGTGTTCAATGCGCATCGTGCCCAGCGTCCAGGGGACCTTCTGCACACCCAGATGCTTCCGAGGAGCCTCCCGCCTGCCCCGAGGTCGTCGCTGGCCCCTTGTGTCCCCTACCAGCAGGTTTATGGACAAGCTGTCGTTCTCCTCGGAAAATGGGCAGAAACGTTTGCCTGACTTTACGTGGGTCTTGAAAGGCACTTGCGTGCGTGAAGTGAATACAGTGGGAAATGGGATTTTTTTCTGCCCACCTAAGCAAGACTTTAGTGATTAATGCTGTTAAGTAAAAAGAGAAAAAGGCAACAAATGCAATTTTATAAGGTGCTTTGGGTTTCAGGTCTATGAAGAATGCTTGYTTTGTTAAGGAAATGTTTCCTTCGTCTAGAGCTCTTTCAGAAATACTTTATCTCCCTGAAATCCCCTTGTTTCCATAGTTGCATTTTGATGCTAATGGGATTCATAGCTTCATAATTCTTTGTCTCTCTTCTTGCACCGGTACAAGGCTAAAATCTATTGCAGAATAGATATGTTGAGGTAGGAAGGAAACGCAGGAGAGGACCGATCCTGTGCTTGTGGAATTATCTGAGCTGTTCCCATTTGTTCTTCCAGCGCTGCATCGTGTGCCGTAACTACCACAAGGAAAAGGAGAACTGACGTACAGGACGCGCTGCCTGCTGCCGCCTGCCTGACGCCGAGCGGTAAAGACCGTGACCGTCACGCGTGGGGATATTTGAACTCCTACGGTTCTGCCTTCTGAACCTGTGGTGCCCGTGTTCTGAACACCACCTAGCACAGGAGCCGTGTCCTGCAGTCCATGGTGTGTTTGGCTGTGTGCTCCAAGGGACGCCTGGGGACACCGGCTGCCGTTCTCGCTTTCTTTTGGCCGCTCCAAATAAACGGCTGCTCTTTGCCAGCACTTTCCTTGTCATCCTTCACCCCGTAGCAGGATTTGGCTCCTTCCCGAACGTTTTCCAGGGAGGGGGTGAACGGCAGGGACTCCCKCCCGCCCGGCCGTGCGGGAGGTGCATGGATGTGTGGAAGTGACTGTGCCCAGCCCTTCCCTGGCACGGGATCGGGTGCAGAAACGGAGCCAGAGCAGGGGGGAATCCTGCTGGAGAGCAGGCGGCTTCCTCGGGCCGGCTGCCCCCGCTCCTSCTCGGGGCGCGGACGTGGGCAGAGCAGACGGGATCAGCTCGTCACAGATGGGTGATGGGTCCGTGAAGGAGGCTCCTCTGGGAACGCCCCGCGGAACGGGGCCCTGGCCGGTGGGAGCGCGCCCGCGCGTGCGGTCCCGGCGGGCGCCGAGCAAGGGCCTCGCGTGGGTGTCACCAGGAGCGGCCTCGCGCSGGGTGCTCGAGCCCGGCCCGCGCCCGCCCCGCCACCTTCCAGCGCTTGTCGCTGCTCCCCGGGGCCGGACTCGACGTTCCCTCGGGGCGCGCGGCGGCGGGGGCCGCGTCCCGGCGCTGCAGAGCGGCACGGGGCCCGTTCCGCCCGCTCCTGCCGCCGCCTGACCCGCGTGCAGCACGTGAGCTGGGTCTGGATAATTGATTCAAATGTAAATTGAATTAGCAAATCCTTTGTGGGCTCAGGTATGCTTTCTTTTTATCTTGATCCTTTTTTCTCTTTCCATGGCTGGATGGCACAGGAAAGTGGCTCTAATCTAACAAACACATATTTGACTGCTGTTCTAGGAAGGCAGGTGAAAGGAGTTCTGCAGGATTTGGTTTGCAATGCTTTATTGTGGGGTTTATCGAGTCTGTAACCTGTTTATATGCTGGCTCGTGGGCTTCTGGTYGATAATTGGCTTGTGGAAATGCTCATGCCAGGCATTGATGGCAAGGCCAGGGGGATGCTTATGTCTTTAAATGTGTTATTACTCAGGCACAGAGTATTATTMCTTTTCTATTATTCATGGAGAGGAATGCTGGGGTGAAAAGGTGCCGTGCTGGCATCAGACACTGACTGGGTCTGGGAATGTGCACAGAGGCTTGAGCTGGCATCGGGCCCCGTCCTGGGCGCTCGGAGCGTCTTGTGAAGGGTTCACGTTGTTTTTGCTTTGAGGCTCCGCTGAGGTTTCGCTGGAGACGGGGCTGATGGATACGGCCCGGCACGGGGTGTCCTTCACTCCGCCCAGCCTGGCCGTGTTCAACGAGCGCTTCCACGGATGCCCGTCCCTGGAGCCAGCATCGTGTCCAGGAAGTCCGGTGAGTCCCGCGCTCATCCCCCTGGGTCAGCAGGGACCAGCTCTGGTCTAGGGCAGGGCCCTGGTGCGGGGGGCACTGCTGGTACTGGGGCCTTGGTACTTTTGGTGCCCATCCCCTTCTCCCTTGGCTTGCAGCGGGAGCCCGCAGCAGCGAGATGCGCCCGCAGCGTTACATCGCTGTGATGATTGTGCGCGTCCTCAGCGCCTCTGTGCGTGTCCAGGCCTCTCCAGAGTCTAAATATCGCCTCTGCTTTGGAGGTCCTTGCTGGGGTATCCCGTGCTGGGACTGCCTGGGGAAAAACGTGCTCCGTCCTAACGGTGCCGATGGGGAGGAGCCCCCGCGGGGCCGCCCGCCCCGGGCTCTGCCGGGGGCTGCGCTGGTCTCCGGGCGCCTCCCATGTCCGTCCGCAGCCTCGGGAGCCCCTCGGGGCGGGGGCGCAGCCGGGGCGGGAGGCTCCGCACCCGCTGCGTGGCGGCCGCTCTGCAGCGGGGACGGCACGAAGGGGCAGGGCCCGGCGCCCCCCGCGCGCGCCCCCGCCTCGGGACGCCCCCCCGCGTGCCCGTCACCCCGTTCCCGGGGTCCTGGCTGGCTCCCGCAGTGCGCTCCGTGTCCCCCCCCCCCGGCTGCAGCGCTCGTAGAGCTGGTGATGCAGCTTCTTGTGTCTCCATAGGGGAAAGAACAAATAAAACTGTTCGTGCCCAAACTCGCTGCTCCTCAGACGCGAATTCCTCTCTCTGGCTCCGTGCTGGGCCATTAAGAGATTCAGTGCCTGGCTCCGGCTCCCGGGCCAGGCTCTTTAGGAAGCATCCGCTCAATAAATCATGYGGGGAGCAGCTGCCGCTCTCTGCCGAGCCCAGGCACAACAGATAAAATATTGCTCATTTATTCAGTTTGCTAGAAATAAAGTTGCTGCAGTGGAACATCATTACAGGCTGCTCTTAATTCACCTCAGGGCTATTCCTAATAGCAGCACACAAGTCTCCTGTGACAGTGCGAGTGAATGAGATGGGTGTTTTGATGTCAAGCTGAATGTAAGAAAGGTTTTAGGAATCAAAGCTTTGAAAGAAAAATAACTGCTGTTTGTGCTGTGATACTGGAAGAGGTCCCTGTTTTATTATTGCCACTATARCTACTGAGTCCTGACACTTGTTCCTTGGAGATTTGAAGCAATTCAGGCTGTGAATTGCAGCTCCAGCTCGGCTTTGCGAGCTGCTGCGTTGCWGGAGCTGAGGGTGGCCTTGGTCGCTAGCGGAGGCGCCGGGGCTGCCGCTAGGTTAGTGCTGGTTTGGTTTCTCCAGTCGCGGCACCGCCTGGGAGCAGGCGGCTCCTTGGCATCCTGCTCCTCTCCTTTGCTCTCCCCACCTCACTCCATCTTCTSCCGGTGCTGCCGCTCCCCTGGGAGCAGTTGTGCGGGTCTGGCTGAAGCGCCGGTGCTGCCGGGTGCCCTCGTGACGCGGGAGCTCCCCTGGGAGGAGCGGAGGGTTCGCGGCTGCCGACCCTGCTGCGCTCGCGGGTGCAGCCGCTGCCTGCGCCGTGTTTGACCGGGGCCTCTCCCGACGAGGCCGGCGGCTCCGYTCCTGCTGCTGGACCGGGGTGCTCCGCTGCTGCACCTGACCCTGCGCCCGTGGCGAGAGCGGATTCACCAGGACAGTGATGCGTATTGTGCTCAGAGCGTCTCAACACCTCGGTTTGTATGGCAAAGAGGAGAGTCGATTCTTTTTCATTTTCTTTCCCCTCAAACTCTGTTCCCTGGCAGCGCCCCGAGTTCTCAGCTCCTGGACATAAAAGATTCTCAAACTGGAGCTCTTCAGTTCGGCTCCATTTCCGCGCTATCGGTGGCCTTGCTGGGCGGCAGTTCCCTGCAGCCTGTGCCTTTGTGATGCTGATTGGGCTGTGGTGTGCTCAAAACCCGGAGCCTGCTTTCCGCAGCGTTGCTAAAGGCCCTGCTGGGCCTTTGATGCCGGGAAGGTTCCTCTGGCGGTGCCTGGAGCCCCTGGAGCTCCCGGGCCGTGTCCAGGAGGCAGCCGGGCCGCCCGCCTCGGGTAGGGAAGGCAGCGGCTGCCGCTGCGCCGGGCTCCAGCGCTCCCTGTGCGGATGCGGGCGGCCGGGGGGGTTGGTGCCGCTGCCTCGTTGCCGGTGGAGGGCAGGGAAATTTCTGAGCACCGCGTGATTCTGTGTTCACATCCCCCGGCCTCCGCCCTGCCCCATGCTTGGAGAGGGGCTTTGCCGAACGTTGACAGGGCGAGAGCAGCTGCTCGTCCTGCGCTCGGCCCGAAGCGGCTGCGGCAGCCGCCAGCGAGCGGCGACCCGTGGCACACACGGCTGCTGTGCAGAGACTGGGGCGACGAGCGTGCGGCCGGAGCAGCTCCGCGGGGCCCTGCGCGCGGCTGAGGGAGCAGCCGACGGCGGAGCCCGCGGCGGCGGCCTGGCCTCGCTCACCCTGGAGGACGCCGGCCGTTCTTTAGCTTGTTCTGCAGCTGAAGGAGGCGGGTTGAGCGCGGCCCCTCCCCTGTGTGTGCAGGGCTGGTGCCCGTTTCCTTGCAGCCCTTTATGGGGGGAGGCAAAGGGGGTTAAGGGAGTCTTTATGTCCGTGCAGCCCATCCCTGCGCCCGGGAATCGGTTCAATCCTCGCGCTCTCCCGCTCGTGTCGCGGCTGCGGCGCCGCGCGGCGCCTCCAGGGGGCGGTACAACCGCGGGGGCGCCGCATCCCGCCCGCCCCGCCCCTGGTGTCGCCGGTTCGAGTCCCGGCGCCGCCGCTGCCCCGGGCGGCCCCGCTCGCGCTCCCGGTCGCGGCCCCGCGGGCTGGTTTGAGGCTGACAGATCTCGTGCGAAGTGCCCGGCGTGGCTCTGGGCTCTCGATACCCTCTGCTTCCCTGGCCAGGGGACTGCAGCCGCCCCTCGCTCCGTCCCCTTGGTGCGGTGGTGGCTGCCGTGTCCATCATCAGTCCAACCCAGAGCCACCTCTTGGCCGCCTCGTCTCCACTGGCCCAYGTGGCTCCGCGATCCCCAGCAGAGGAGATGGCCGGGCAGCAGGGACGGGCAGCGAGGCCAGTCTGGCCCTGCGGATGATCCAGAGCAGCTCCTCTCTCCCAGAAATCCCCATTTCCTACCTGTGATCCCTGGCGCTGTTCCTTCCCTCGCCAGCGCTGCTCCCCCCGGCTCTGCTGGGAGCTGAGAACGAGCGAGGAAGCACAAGATAAACGTCTGTAATAAAAGGCTGCTGCAAATTCCTCCCTGGGATTAAGAGCCTTCATCAAGGCAAACTTTCCTCGGCATCGCTCTGTAAAGGGAAGCYCTCCCCAACCCCAGGCAAGATGGAAACGCGACTTCGGCCCCATGTTGCGCTCACCATCAGATGGAAATTGCTGTCTTTATTTAACATCTCTGTTGGTGCCGCGACGCAGACGGTTCCTTAGACAACGAAATGGACAGAAATCCATTTTACAGGCTAGGAAGGAAGACAAGAAATAAATTGGAAGAATGAAGAGTGAAGAGGAATCGAGGTGTTCCCTGGGCTCGCAGCGTGAGCCAGCTGAAGCGATGGGGAGATGGCGGGTTCAGCATCAGTTTGTTTGAAAGATGGGGCTAGGCTGGACCTTAAGATGCTCCTTGCATCGTCAGCCCAGCGACCAACAGGCGCCTCCTGAACCTCCCAGAACCCGGTGACACCCACACGAGGGGGGCGCCCTCCTCTCCGGGAGGGCTCACGGGCGCTCCCCGGCTCTGCGGCCGCGCTCGAGGCCTCGTCGCAGTCAACCCGGTCTGCTCCAGGCTGCGCGTCCCGCGGTGCCGCCGCAGCTCCCGCCCGTGCCGCGAGCTCGRCCGCCCGGCCGGTGCCGCGCTGATGCTCCCCGAGCTGCAGCGGCGCCTGCGCCCGGTGCCTGGGCCTTCCCTGCAGCCAACAGCGCTCTCCTTGTTTTACTTGGGATCTCCTCTTGGAAACGGGAAGTTTCCTGCCTGTAAAGCTCCCGAACACGCTGGTTAGCTGTTATCTCGCTGCGGGGATTTTGCTCTCCGCCTCGCTGTTAGTGCTCACCGTGGTGGATGCATCGAGCAATCGATGCCGCTGTTCCCGGTGTCCTGGCAAGCAGCACCTCGGGAGCGGGGCCGGCAGCTCCCGTTGAGCTCCTCGCCTTCCTCCTCGCCCTTCCTTGGCTTTCCCAGCGGCGCAGGTAGGAGGCTGCACGGGCGAGCGATCAGAGCGGGGCCGGGGGCCGCTCTGACGTCCCTGCGCAAGCGGCATTCCCGGTCAGGGCGAGCCCGGAGCCCGGCATTGTTGTAAAGGGTCGTCAGCACTAATTGCGCTGCCGGCCCTTGTGCATCACTGGYGACCGGAGCTGCTGCGGAGCTGGGCGGCTCCCACAATCCTGGGATGAAGTCCAGGCTTGGAGCGCCAGGAGAGTCTGGCTTCATCAACAATTCCTTTAAAGCCYTCCARCTTTCCTGTTTCTGGCCCAAATTGYCCCTGCCCATCTCCCCRGCCAGGGCATCGGCTTGCKCCCTGTGCCCCAGCAGGAGGGCCAGGCAGGGAGGCCCCTTCACGRGGGGAATTTCGCCTCCTCTGGAACCCGCAGCCGGGGGCAGTCRCCGTTTCACGCTTTCCTCACGACCTTTTCCTTCTTTCCGTGGTGCTGCTTCCAGCGGCCGCAGGCGGAGGCTCCCGGTGACGCTGCCCCGGCCCGGTGCTCCCCTCCCCGTCCTCCCGGGCGGCTGCTGCGTTGTGCTSACCTCACAGCAGTTACTTTCCATGGAAACTCGAAGGGAGCAATTTCATTAACGCTCCCGACATCCGTTGCTGGGACGTGTCCCTGCGGGAGAACGGGCTGCGGGCTCGGAGTCACCTCTGTTGTAGGCTCTAATTTCACAGGTTGCAGTTTAAGCTGCAGGGCTTGTTTCTTTCTTCACCTCGGGAGATAGTACATGTTATTTAAACGGAGTCTCTCTTTGCCCGTTAAAAGAGTTTTACAGACCAAAGTTACTCCTCTTTATTCATCACATAAATAAAGCTGCTGTTCCTGCAGCGCGAGTGGGAAAAGCATCTGAGCATCGACGTGTCGGGATGTTTTTCAAACTGTGAGGAAGATTCTCAATTCTTTTCCCTTTATGTTGCTTAATATTTTACTTTAAGGCATGTTTGCACTACTCCTATTTTTTCTCTCAAATTTTGTGGTTCTGAGGCAAGAATCAGAAAGCAGAGCCGTGTTTAACAGATTCTCTGTGTGTCTGAGTGTCGCCCGCCGAGGCTGCCTGCTGTTTTCCGATCTGCCATCCTTCCCGAGCTGCAGGTCTGGGGAGCCCGGCTGCTGGAGGCTGCTCCAGAGGCTTCCGCACTTCGCATTGGCCTTCAGGGGGTTTTCTGCTGTTGAGTGCYCACGTCGTGTGGCCTTTTCTGGCGTTTCTTGCAGTGCTTCATTTTAATATAAACCCCCTTGTCCCAGGAGCACTAAGTTCGCTGTTCGGGTRAGTGATGCCTAAATCACAGCTGCAATGGGAGAAGGAAACGGAGCTAACGGACCCGTGAGCAGCAGGTCAAGCGCAGCCGGGTGTCCAGCTCCTGGAGCGGTGCTGGGCGAGCGCGAGGCCCGGGGCGCCGGCGCGGGGACCTCCTGCCCGGGGGGCGCCGGCGCGGGGACCTCCTGCCCGGGGGTCCCCGTGGCCGCAGGAGCGCCCCCACGCTCGAGCAGCACCGTGGCACGCGTCCCCACGGCCGCCCGTATCCCGCCGGGAGCTCTCCGGGGCTCCGCGGGCAGAGCAGCGCKCTCCCGGCTTTGGCCTGGATTTGTTCACCAGGGTCTCTTCGCCTGCCCCTCGCCCTCCCCTCTGCAGTGACGGTGATGGATCCTCTCTCTGCCCCGTCCCGCTCCCCGTGCGCGGCGGCTCCTTTCCTGCCCTCCCCTCCGTTCCGCCCGGCGTTCCCGCTGCCCGGCGCGGCTCAGCGGAGCACAACAAAGCGCCCGGATAAGATCTGCCGGCCCGGCACAATGGAAACTCCCGGGAGCGGGGCCGGCGTCAGGCCCAGGGCTCGGCCCTGCAGAGACGCTCCTTGCGCTTTGGGAAGCTGCTGCTCCCCTTGGGAGCCCCGTTTCTGCCGCCTGCAGCTCCTTCAGCGCCTGTAGGCGTCACTTATTTGGAATTATGTTTATTGTTTTTAACACTTTTCAGTGCAAGTTTATTTTTTCAATCRATTCATGAAATTCTTAACAGATACAATTGCAATCCATTCTGAAGCTCAGCCTTAACGCTGATCTTTATCACGATTCTGTGGGCTTTCCAAGTTGCTTTTTCTAAAGAAAATATTTTTCCAGGGCTGCACTTGAAGCAGGAATGGTGGTTATAAATCTCAGCTCCTCCAGGAAAAGGAGATCATTTCTCCCAGCCTTTTTGATAAGGTGCGTGTGCTCAGCAGGAGCTCTGTGCATGGCCTTCCTCATGGAAATGATGCCTGTTCTGCCTTTTGTTGGGTTTGTTGGGGACCTTCAGCAAGTGCYGTGATTTCCTACGTTGGTTTCCTCAAGGTGCAGGTTCCCCCTTTTAAAGGGGGCAGAAAGCGGCACCCGAGGAGGTGACGGGGCCGGTGTCCTGCCCGGGCGCTGCTGACGTTACCGCATATAAATCAGCGCAGGTGGAGCTGGGAGTCGCTCCCGACGCGCGGGGATATAGAGGGGCGCCCGGTCASCGCGTGAAGGATGTGACGGGAAGCGCCGCGAGGGATCCGCGCGTCTGCCCGGCTGCAGCCCCGCCGGGACAGCTGCTTCGTCCCCCTCGTTCGCCGGAAAACACCGGGAGAGGCCGAGTCCTGCGCGGGGAGCGGAGCCGCCCGCGGGGCCCAGCGGTTGGTGCAGGTAGGAGCATCCCGGGGTGCAGGTAGGAGCATCCCGGGGTGCAG
>PTEX01000319.1:650505-662501 GCA_003342815.1 Eudromia elegans
GCAGGTAGGAGCATCCCGGGGTGCAGATAGGAGCATCCCAGGGCACACACAGGTAGGAGCATCCCGGGGTTCAGGTAGGAGCATCCTGGGGTGCAGGTAGGAGCATCCCGGGGCACACACAGGTAGGAGCGTCCCGGGGTGCAGGTAGTAGCGTCCCAGGGTGCAGGTAGGAGCATCCTGGGGTGCGGGTAGGAGCATCCTGGTGGGCAGGTAGGAGCGTCCCGGGGTGCAGGTAGGAGCGTCCCGGGGTGCAGGTAGGAGCATCCTGGGGCACACACAGGTAGGAGAATCCTGGGGTGCAGGTAGGAGCATCCCGGGGTGCAGCAGCCGCCCTGCACCCTGTCCTCGAGACCCCGGCCGCCCGGGCTGTGTCCTTCATTGCAGGGCTTGCTGTGCACCAAAGCGCTGATCTGCCTGTCGATACCTTTGCAGTTAAATTTGTGTCAATAACAATTCAATTACGGCTACAGAATTCCCTTTATATGATTTTTGTTACTTCAGTTTTATCTTGAAGCCTTTGACGATTAAAAAGAATACGAGTAATCCTGAGATTTTCCCTCGGCAAACATCCTTACAAAAGAAGTGTAACTTTCCATCTAAGGGATATAGAAAGCAACGACTGGTTAAACATTAATTAAGGACAGGAGAAGCAGCTTGGCTCCCTTTTGTGTGGACATCTAAGGTGTTTTGGGCAAGTCACAAAGTAAATGAGAGGGGGCTCGTTGAGCCAGGCCTGAGGACTGTCCGCACACAAGTGACTCCGGCCCCCCTCGGCTTGGGGCTCAGTAAGAGGATGRGGACGAGCGCTCCGTGGGTGCGTGTCTCCCTGCGCACGCGGGTCTCCTCTCGGAGCTTCGTTCTTCCTGCTTCTCACGCTGCCGTCTCCCCCGGCAGGAGGGTCCCTCCGGAGCCGAGGATGCGGCGGCTGCTCGGGGCGCTCCTGCTCTGCGGGCTGGTGACGCCGTCGCGGGAGGCGCTGCCCGGCCTGTCCTGCGCCGTCAGCCCCCGGGCGCTGCAGAACGGTAACGGCGGCGCGGGAAGCTCCCGCGGCCTCCAGGGGCCACGGAGCTCGCTGCTCTCTCGTCTTTGTCTGGCTTCTTTTTTGTTGTGCTCGTTTTCACGCCTGCTCACGGCCCCGGGTGYTGCTGGAGCCTTTGACAGCCCCGGCTGTGCCCACGGGCTCTCAGGGAAGTCTCTAGATGCAGAACTGAGACACGTCCTGGCACCAAAGGGCCAGAGAGACTCTTGGGGCCACTTCACATGTGAATTACATCGTCTTTTTGTCTCGTTTCCTATTTGTGCAATGGACCAGCTTATTTTCACCTAAAACAGCCATGAAGTTTAATGGCCACGTTAATATTTGCAATGCTTCAGCAAAAAATCAGAGCAATTCATTTCCAATTATGTCATCATAGTCTTTATTTCTTTTTTCCGTTTTTCTTTTAAATCCTTTACAAGTAGGAATCAAATGTGGCGGGTTCAGACACCGCCCCTGCTGAGTGGTTTCTGCTAGYGCACAGTTTTACTCTAGTGTTCAGGTCAGAGCTCTGGGTTATTTGCTGTTGTTGCCTTTCCCGGTTAATTCACCGAGTACCGTTTGGCTTTACGGCTAACTCTTTTTTTTTGTTAAGGTTATTTCAATTGTAAGATGCTGTGGCCGGTGCAGTTCCCGGGGCAGAGGCCCTCGGGAAGGGTCTGGGGGGCGGCTGGGCAGCGCTGCGCGCTCACGCGGCGCCGTGCCGCAGTTCTCGCAGGAGCCATCCTCCAGAGCGGGCTGCTCCGGCAGCACCTGCAGAGCCTCCTGCTGTCCGACATCGTGGGTCACGGCGGGATGATCGGCATGCACGTCAGCATCACGGGGTGAGCGGGGCGCGGGGCGGCCGCGGGCGCGGTGCCGGACGAGCGGCGGCCGCGCTGGGGTGACGGGCCTGAGCCGTGGAGCAGCCCCAGCCCTGCTCGCCTCGCCGCGGGGCGGCCCCGCTCCCTCACGGCGCTCGTGCTCCGTCACCCGCCCGCGCTCGTCCCCAGCCTGCGCCTCCTCGAGGTGCACGTCCTCGACCTCTCCGTGATTCTCCTGCCCGGATTCGGCGTCCGGATGTCCATCGCGATGAAGCTGGATCTCCGGGGCAACTGGTGAGTGTTGGGGTTCGCGGCCTGTGAGAGAGGAACCCCCTCCACACGGGGCTTCTCGTGCGTGGTATCCTGTGTCCGTTACGGGTTCCTAATCTATTCTAACCTGCCATAGAGGCACGTGGTGGAACGGGCACAAAGGGTGACACGTGGCTTTCGTAAKGAGTGCCGGTAGATGGAGGTGCTGTTCGTTGATGGGCTCTGCTCTCTGTTCAGGGGCTGAGGGATTAAATCCGTTACCTCATTTGCTTTTTCAGCTTGATGGGKCTCCTCTCAGAAGTGATAGATATCACGGCGGAGGTGTCCGTTGGTATGAACATTAAATGCACAAATTACGAATCCGGGACGGTGCAGGTTATTGTTGAAGACTGCCTCTGTATTTTTGGTGATGTGAAGTTGAATCTACTCTCCGGGTAAGTGCCCGAGTTCCTGTTTTCCACTGCCAGAATTCCTCAGCTCTGTCCATCAATGAACAGGCTGCCAGGACTCGAACAGCGCTAGGCTGGTGTAGAGCTGGGCCTCGGGAGAACTAATTTATTTCCCTTTACCAAAATTAGTTCCTCCTGTGCAGGATGGCATAAAAAAAGCTACTGGAAAATGTGGGATAATCTGCTCTGCTTGTCCAGGAAATCTGACCTGAATTAGAGACCTGAACATGAGGTTTGGTTTCACAGGCTGCATCACCTAGACGAGCTGTTTAGYGGTGGTGCCGAAGTGCCTCTTGTTAATCCGCGTGGAGAGTGTTGGTTCCCCACAGCTAACACGGAGATGTTCTGCGTTCATCCGCCTGCCCTTGGCAGGGCTGGTTTAAGYGCCAGAGTGGGAGGGCAGGGCTGGGAGGACACCGAGAGGTTCCTCCCCTTTGCAGAGGARCTGGGTCCTGCCCGCCCTCCATAGAGCCCATCCCGGCCCCCGCGTCCCGAGGGATGGGGAGGCTGGAGCAGGACGAAGGCGGGCGGTCCTGGCCGGCAGCCCCGTCCGCTGGGGCTCCCCTTGCCCCACTCTCATGCGTCCTCCTCTCCCCCGCAGCTTGCTGTCCCTCTCGCTCAGCGACCTGGTGCACGCCCAGCTGACCGGCACTCTGCCGGCTCTGGTAAGCCACAGACCGACGTCGCTTTGTAGCTGACGTGCAGAGGTACCAGGAGGAACACGCCAGAAGGCCGCAGCGAGCGGCGCGGTGCTTCCGCCTCGCTTTTCCGTGGGGAGGGCGGAACACCTCGCGCTGCGGGAGCCGTGGCCGCTGCCGTGGCTCCCTGCGGAGCGCTGCCTTCCACACTGCTCCGGYCGGAGCAGCTCCCTGGGAGCGGTTCACAGCCCCAGGGGTTCCCCAATCCCTCTCCAAGTGCCTCTGTGCCGAGGACGCGGCTCGGCTTCCCGCGGGGCCGGCGGCCGCGCYGCGGCTCACGGCCCCGCTCTCCGGCCCGCAGCTGTGCTCGGTGATGAACGCCATGGTCAACATCCTCAACGTGCAGCTGCTGAGCATGCTCAACGGTGCGTCCCGCGCGGCCGCCCGCTCCCTGCGCGCCGGGAGGGAGCGCCCTGGGGGACACCCCCTGGAAGAGGCGCCTAGGCACCCTGGAGCGGGAGGCGGCGGTGTTACCTGCCCCGCTCCAGGGTCTACATTGTGTGGATTGAAGAGGCTCTGAGGGGACAAGGAGGGTGAGAGAGGATCCAGGAGTCCCTGGGGAATGCTRGAGAAACAATAAATCAGGAATGAATAGGGGCTGCTGTTCTTGCAGCCCTCGAGTGAACTGTTCTCCTCACTGCCACCTTTCAGGCTCCTGGCTTTATCCCAGGGCTTGTCCGCGCAGAGCGTTCCCTGGCTGCTCCAGCTCTGTGCTCTGCAGCCCAGGCTGGCACGTGGTGCTCCCTTGTCCTCGAATGGGCAGGAAGAGAGGCCCCGGACACTCGTATTCCGGACTAAYCTGTCCACTCAGGACTCAGGAATAYCGTTCAGCACTGACCTCCCACCTGAATGACCTGTCCCACCGAGCCGCCCTCACCTCGGTCCTCCTTTTGCTCTTCCTACATATTTTTCTTGGATTTAGCTCACCGTCCTTGGCACGTTCTCAGAGCTCGTTTGCTCTGAACGCCGGTCCCACGGGCTKGGTGTTCTGCCCGTTTGGGAGCAGCAATGATGCTCAGGATCTGCTTGCGGGTGTGAGGTCAGGGTGGTGGCAGCGGGAGGGTCGCGGGAGGCCTTTGTGTCGCTTTCGGTCTCCTGATGTTTTGCTGCTCCTTTCCTCTCTAAGCGGTGATCCAGATTGGCACAGGAGGAACGATTCAGTATCAACTCGCCAACACTCCATTCACAACCGACTCGTTCCTGGGGCTGGATTTAGAGGTAAGTTAAACATTAGGTAACAAAACCTGAGAGTTTGATGGCAGCGTGGTTTCTTTCAGCACCATTTACCTTGATCTCCTGGGGAGACTTGTCTTCCTTCAGAACAACAAAGCAGAAGAGCTCAATGAATGTTTGTTCCGGAAACGTTAGCTAAACATYTAGGCCCTGGTGCAAATCCTCCCTTGCCACTCTTTTTTTCCTTCTTTCTTTTTCCTTTTGCCTTTCCTCGCAATGCAAAGTCTTTGTGTGCTTTTCTCCAGGCCTTCACTTCTTCCGTTCACAGATTGACCCCGAGACAACTCCTGTTGTTTGTAGCGGCTCCGCGGCGCCCGCGGTTGCACCCTCTCCTTTCCACTGCCTGCCTTCTCTTTGTTGCTGCTTTTTGCCTCTGCGGATCAGCCTCTGTGCTGTGCGATGCTAAACCAAGTTATTGCGTGTGTTTTGTTACTGCCGTCTCGCTGGAAAACAAACACACACAAACTAAACAACAAAGCAGAAGAGCGAGGCCCTTTTCAAGCAGAAAAGCTTGAAGAGTTAAAAGTGAATAACTAACAAGGAGTAACTGGGGATAAGCAATAAAGAGGAGCAAAGACCAAACAACAAGTGCTGCCGCCTGTGGAACCAGCTCCGCCTCGTTCCTTAGCGTGGGAGCTCCTGAGTGATGGGGGTTTGTCCCCAGACGGGGGTCCCAGCCGGTCTCCCGGGGGCCGGTACGGGGTTGCTAGAGCCAGGGCAGCGGCTCCCGCTCGGCCGGGTGCTGGGAAGGCCAAAGGCGCCGGTTCCGCTGGCCCGGCTTTGCCCCTCGCCCGCCGCGGAGCGGAGCCTCGAGGGYGCCGTGGGGCGGGCAGCTCCGGTGCCTTGCGCGGGGTGAGCTCACCAGCTAGGAAGGACTCGGCTGTGCGATCTGGGCTTCATCGGCTCTTTTAATGTGTTAAATACAGAATTTCTCTGGGTTCAGTGCTTTCCTAAGCTCTCRGTGCAGGGAGGCTCGCTCGGATCTCAGGTCCTGGCAGACCTAGATGCTCTGTGGGTCCCTTCAGAGCCTCGGTCCTCTCTGCCCACAGGCCGTGGTGCAGCAGGCGGGCGGCAGCATCATCCCCTACGACCCGTCCCCGCTGCCCCTGCCGCCCCTGCACAACAAGCTGCTCCTCGTGGGAGTCCACGAGAGCTTCTTCAACGCCGCCCTGCGCCTCCTCATCCACAGGCAGGTCCAGACGTTCGCCTGCACGCCCGAAGCCGTGAGTACGGAGCACCGGGCGTCGTGCCGGGGCGGACGGGAGGGTGCGGTGACCTCGGTGCCAGGCAGTGCCYGGGCAGGGCTCTAGCCCGTGCTCAGCTTTGGGAGGAGCCGGGTCTGCGCTAGCCCCCCGTGCTGGGCACAAGGCCCGGCGCGTCCTTGCTGCTCCTGTGGGGCTGTGCTCGTGTGTGCCGTCACCAGCCCTGCTCGCTCCCATGTGGACGTGCCCAGGGACTCCCGTCCGGTCTGGCTGTTCTGGCTATGCCCTTGGCTCCTGGGGGTCTGCTCCATTTCCAAACGTCACGATGACAAGCAGCGTGGTGCACGCAGGGCAGATCCTGACACGCACGTTGTCTCTCCCTCTGCTCTGCGCTTGCACTGGAAGACGTTGGGGGTTTGTGCACTGGAACGTGCTGAAGCCCTCCAGGTTGAGTGTTCTGCTGCGGTGGTTCTTGCACCGCCTCAACTGACCAGGAGCCACCTGAGCACTGGTGGGGGTCCCAAAGGGGCTGAGGTCTCAGACAAGAGTGGGTGATGCCCTGCTTTAGGTCTGTGTCACGGAGCTGCCCTTGACTTCAGCGGGGACAAGAGGTGATGGAGGAGGTTCAAACTGGCTGAAAACAGGTTTGCAAGGCCGGCGGGGCGGGCGCCGCGGGGCGCGCTGACGTCGGCTCCCGGCCCTTCTGTTCCGACAGTTCTCGGGTGCCCGGTCGCTGCGAGACGCTGTCACCAAGCTCCTTCCCGCCGGGGTGAGTGCGAGGTTTGTGTAAACGCCCCGGGCCGGGGTGGCCAAGCAAAGCCGCCCGAGCCTCGGTGCTGCCGCTGACCGTCTCTGATGTCCCGTGCCCTCCTCCCGTGCGTGGTGTCACYGTAAGCCCTGCCCGGGGGTCTGTGCACACGAGTGCTGGAGGCCTCTGCTCCGCACCGTGTCCTGCTCGGCGCTGGAGCTGCCGTCCTGCCCCGGCCCCGAGTTCAAGACTCTCGCATCTCCATGGCCTGGTCCAGCTGCTGGGCACCACGGGCCCCTGATGTGACCACTGTGTCCCCGTTTGCCACCTTGGTTTCTTCCTGCCCAAAGCAGGAGCTGCTTCTGCTGCTGGGTTTGTAGGGATGGGCAGACACGGCCCTAGCCGGTCCATCAGCGTATTAACATCCTGCTGGGAGAGCCCTGGGCTCAATTTGTCCCTCTCGCCTGGGATTTATTATGCATTTTACTCCGTACTGCTAAAAGCACCTGTGATCTTTTGAGCAATTCCCCCTTGCTTGATGAAGGAGGGGAGTTGGCTCTCGTTGGTCCCCGTGTCCTCGCGCATCCCCGTGTCCTCGCGCATCCCCGTGTCCCCGCGTGTCCCCGTGTGTCCCCGTGTCCCCGTGTGTCCCTGTGTCCCCGCGCATCCCCATGTCCCCGTGTCCTCCCGTGTCCCCGCGCCCCCGCGCGCCGGCCCCGCGCAGGGTGGCAGCTCCGTGTCTGCGGCCCCCGCAGTGCCCCGGCTGCTCTCGCACCAGCCCCCTGAGCGTCCGCATCGCCCTGTCCGGGAGCCCGCGCTGCGCCCTGGAGGCGAACAAGGCCACGCTGCGCCTCGCCGGCTCCGTCCAGCTGCTCTCGCAGCGCCCGGACGGCTCCCTGCTCAGCCTGCTGCTCCTCAGGGCGGTGAGTGCRAGCGGGGAGCCCGGGGCAGCCGCTCGGAGGGGCCCGCGGCTCATCCGTGCCCTCTGCTCGCAGGACCTGGCCCTGCGCGTCCGCCTCTCCGTCTCGGGGGGGAGACTGATGCTCGCCGTGACGCTGGGCAGGTAACCGGCCGCGCCGCGAGCGCCTCTCGCCGCCCCCTCCGCAGCCGGCCCTGCGTGCTCTGCCCTGCCGAGGGCCTCCTGCTCCCCTGGGGTTCACGAGGTTGAGTTTTCAGGGAAGCAGGCGCTGGAGGAGTGATGGACAAAAGGCAGGACCTGRTTTTATTAGGGGAGCTACAAGTGCTCGTGGCGGTGGGAGAAAGAGCTGAGGCGAGGGATGCGCAATAGGAGGGACGCGGAAGCCCTGCCCGCACATGGAGACTCCCCACTGCAGCCCTAGTGAGCAGGAGCCAAACTGGAAGGATCTTCCCTGTAAAACCCAGATTTCTTGAATCTGAGGACTTTTGCGAGCTGGGCACAGGTACCGCTGGGTTTCAAAGGTGCTGCAGCAGTGGGAGACCTTTCTGGAGACTTGTTTTATAACAGGGAGGAAGGCGGTAGTCTGAGTAGTTGTAAGGCTGTTGGTTTGACTTTGATCCTGGCAGTACTTCGGAATGTCTGGTATTGGACTGGAGTGATAAAGGAGTAAAGGGAAGGGCTGTCATTAGTGATAGACAAARTGTGATTAAAGGTTGTAAAGCATTTCTTACAGTGTGAAGTTTGAGGAATTTGAGCCATTTAACTTGTCAAARAGTTAGATTTAGAAGCACCATTGACATGGCTTCTATGCAATGATGTAAGGAATGGAAATGTGTTAAAGGGCTCTTTAATTCAGTAGGCAAAGAYATGASAAGTTTCAGTYGATGTAGAAAAGAKAATTTCAAAGTGGAAATAAAGCACRCTTTTTAGCTAYGGYGATAGCTACGGGTTCGACCTGGTAGAGGAGAGGCCGTAGCAAGTTCCCCKTGACCTGTGGTCTTTAAATCCGGAGCAGGAGCTTCTTCCAGAATCTCTGCTCTTGGCCAACAGATGTTGATTCTGGAACCAGTTACGTGGCCTGGGCTAAGCAGCAGGACAGACTTAGAAAAGATGAGAAGTAATTGAAGTGATTGCTCAAGTTGAATGACTGCTTGGGAGAGAAGGAAGGACAGCCCAGCAGCTAGGGTGCACTCTTTCCATGCTGCTTTAATTACAAGCAAATGGAAACTAGGCTTTAATGCTGATTTGTTCCTTTTTCGGCTCCCTCGCACGTGTGGGAGTGCCTGCTTCTCGTCCCAAAGTGCTTCAAACGCTGCCSTCCCCTTGCGGGTGCCCGGGGATGTCCTAGAGGTGTCCCTGGGCTGGGGGCGAGGTGACTGCAGGGGCCCTCGCAGGGCCGGCGCCGCGAGCCCTGGGGGTGCCGGGCTCTCTGAAGTTCTCTTCCCTCGCCTTTCCTGCAGCTTGGGCTTGTCCTTGGACTCTTCGGAGGCTGGCATCAGTAACGTAAGTCTCTTTTACGAGCAAGCCTTCGTACGGGGCTAGAGTGAGCGAGCGCTGTGTGCCGKGGGCAGAGGGGACACGCGAAGCCGCCGCGCGATGCTGCTGTGAACGTCCCGCTCGTGGCGGGCTCAGCCCGCCGGGCGCTCAGCTGCTCCTCGCCGTGGGCTGCAGCGCTGCTTTGACCTTTTCTCATAACGCAAATGTAAAGTGGAAGAAGGTTTCCCGAGCACCCAATACCAACCAAGGAAGCAAAGCAGCTTCACCGCAGAGCGGACAGGGAGGACGGGTGCTTTTGCTGTGCTGGGAGAAGCCCTTTGAGGCCCCGGGCTCCTGCTGTGTGCTCCTGTCCCCGCTCACTCTGTTGTTCCTTCTCCGGTCCAGATCTCGAGTCTCAAGCCGCACTTCAGGAACCTGCTGGTAGAGAAGTTCACACCGTTCTGCAATGGTAAGGTGGCCGGAACAGCAGCGACAAGCCGAGTGCCGTGACCGAGCCCTGGAGAGAGCGGGAAGGGGGYCGGGCGCGAGCGGCGAGGCCCCAGCTCCGCTGTGCGGCGGGGACGGCTCTGTAGTGCGTGTGTGGGGCTGCAGTTGGAGTCCTGGCCTGGCCTTTCATCTCACACCCGCTCCAGGGCCGGCCCTTAGGGCAGCAGCAGCTGCTGGGGAGGGTGAGGAGGGCAAAACGCACCGCGGGCAGCGGTGCCCGGGCCTTGATCCTCCCGGGGGCTCTGCTCCGTGCCGCTCGCTGGGACCAGCCCCCCTAGCCCGGGGGAGCCGGCGGGGAGGGCCGTGCGTCTCCCCCCCGACGTGYTCACGGACCAGCCTCTTCCCTGCAGACATCCTGAGCACCGGCATCCCCCTGCCAAACATGATGGGCATTCCGCTGCTGAATGCAGATGTTCAGGTCCTCCCGGTGAGTGTTTGGGAAGGTTTTTCCTCCTGCAAGGCACCTATGTGGGTCATAGGGGTTATTTCTAGCTCACAGCTCCTGCTGCAGGACCCTGCACGTTGGTATTTCAGTATGCATGAGCCATGGATTTAAAACCTAGGAGTTCAAGAGAGGATTGTGCCATCCGAAAATGCTGCTGAGKGCGTCCTGCCCATATTGCTAAGGAGGGTACAAAATGAGGCATATCCAGCCCTTCTCGGCATAGATCCCGGTTTTCTCTGTCCAGACTCTTCCCTTTGCCGTCATTGATCTACATTTCTGGTGTTGGTCTGTGGGGACTGGCGTGTCCTTTCGAGTGGCACTCTTCAGGGTGCCCTGAATCACTCCAAGGCCCAACCCTCTGCACCCTGCTTGTGTCCCGGCGGAGCTGCGATGTTCCCTGATACTTTCTGAAGAATATTGCACCCTCCTTTTTATAAATTTAGCGTGAGCAGTTTTGCAAGGCCATTTCCTGCTCACTGTACGTTGCTGGCAGCGATATATCAGCTGAAGGGCATCGGTCCACAGCACCTTTAAAGTCATGAAATAACTTCCTTGCATCACTTGGTTTCCTCAGAACATGTTGGCAATTTCGCTATGAAGCGGGGAGTRCAAGGCGTGCAGGTCGTCCGATTGCACCACCGGGCAGAAGGAGAGGGAGAGGACCAGCGCAGACCACGCACCAAGACCGGCATTATCTTCTTCCCTTTTCTAAACTCAATTCAAGATTGTTGGTCACATTTTAAGGCACTTTAAGTCTAACTGGCTCACGTGAGTACTAAGATACTTGCATMAGCCAAAAATGGATAGGCAGCTTGATGTACAAATATTTAATTTGGTGAATTGGCATAATGTAGAGGACACAGTTACATCAATTGTATGTGATGTTGCAGTTGAATGGTTGAATTCCTTTGGAAAAAAAAATGTTCCTAAAGAAAAAATAGATGTACTGAAAGAGTCGAGCTGTTGCACGTTGCTTTCTGAGTCACGTCACCATCCACGTTCAGAGGAACATGACGCTCTAAGCAGGAGACTCAGGCTTAATTTTTTTCATGCAACTCTTTTAATAAATGCTCCTACTTTTTTAGTGCTTGGAATGAGATTCTTGTTTCTAATGCTCTTTAAGGCAGAGTGCCTGTCCTGCCTCCTGCTATGGGATTTGGCTCCTCTGTAGCAATTTTGGTATTTGGTTTGAAAACTTATTCCACCTAAACCTCCATAGGGGGAAGCACGTGAAGTTCAGTAGCTGTTCCTGGCCGTGCAGGGGCCATGGATCCCTGTTAGGGGATGGATCCCTGCTAGGGGATGGATCCCTGCTAGGGAATCCCTGCTAGGGGACGGATCCCTGCTGGGGGACGGATCCCTGCTGGCCCCTCGGAGCTGCCTGGTTGCTGCGGGCTGATGGGGCAATCGGGAGCACGTGAGCCCGGCCTCTCATCCATCATTACTGCAGGAAGGGATTTGTTTACGTGGGGGAGGTTTGATCCGGTTCCAAAGCAAACACCTATTGTGCGGTAGGTAAAGGTTAGCGCCTCTCCGGGCGAGCCCTGCTGTGTGCGTTCTGCTTTGCTGGGGCTGGGGGATTGCTTTGGCTGGCACCGCGGGGGTGATGGATGAGCAGTCGCCCGCGTCCCTGCAGCGCTGCCCGAGCCCCTGCGATTCCACAGAGCGCTGGGGATCCTTCACAACCCTCTTGTCTCTCTGAAAGCAGCATTTCCTTCGGAGCCCGGAGTCCCATATGTTGGCTGCAGCACCAGGTGCAGGAGGAAGGAGCAGAGGGACCTTTTCCAGACACAGACACAGCAATTCCTTAGCTTGGCAACTTTCGTAGCTTGTAAATCTCATACTGTGACTCCATGGTGAGACCAGTCACTGCCAGTCAATCATAAACCCTGGGTCATGCCAGTGGTGACAAAAAGCAGCTAAATCTGCCCCTTGCAGCGGGCCAGCACCTCCTTGTGCTGGAGAGCGTAGGCTGGGGACCTGCGTGTCACGAGAACCTGTGATCTCGACCTGGCGGGAAGGCGCCAGCTCCCCGGGCAGGGTTTGGTGTCTGCTAAGATGCTGCTTCATCGCAGGGTTGGAGGCTGCATGCTGCCGCGTCCTGCCCGCTGCCTTCGGCTGCCCGTGGTGCTGCGAGTCCGTGCGGAGAGGGGACCTGGGGACGCCTTGCTGGGTGTCCCGACCGCTTCCCGTGGAGCAGTGAGGGCTCC
>PTEX01000319.1:662729-687863 GCA_003342815.1 Eudromia elegans
CTCCTCCTGGAGCAGCCCGTTCGTGCTCTCCTCGCTAGCAGCCGCGGTGGCAGCCCCTGCCCAGGAGCACTTTGGCATCTGCTCCCTGTTGCTCCGGAGCAAACGCCAAAACCCTGAGTCTCGGGTCCCTGTTTGGGCAGGCGAGGGTTGGGTTTGACTTGTCACCATTTGCCACTTGCTTCGGGCAGCCTGTGGGTGCCGTGAAGGAACGGGGCTCCCTGGGCATGTGGCTGGGAAGTGGGGACAGCCCTGCCCAGAGCATGGGGACGTGGCCGGGTGCGGAGCAGTGCGGATCAGCCCAAAGCCAGAGCATCCCCCGGCAAGTAAATCAATCATTCTGCTACTGCAGCTTACTCCTTCTGGGGAGATGGTTGAAGATTTATTAGCCAAAGAGTAATGGCTGTAGCTCTACCAGCAAACCGCATTAGGAGCCGTTCCCGCTATTGCCGGCTTCGGGCATTAAAATCATTAGTCAGGTCCCCGAGCTGGGCACATAAACCTTCAGGGTTTCTTCACCTTGTCATAAATCAGCTTGGCTTGTTTGGTTTGCTTTCCTATTTCGGAGCCTTTGAAATATGAGGTTTTTCCAGTGCTTTTCGGCAGCTCCAAGGGCTAGATATGACGTGCTTAATTGCTGGGAGTGAAAGCAGATGTGTGCGTAACGGATACGCTCTCATGGGCTGGGATGTGGAGTGAGACATCACCGCCCGGGGCTTGTGAGAGCTGCAGGGACAGYGGCGGCGCCGCCCGCGCGGCACCAGCCCTGAGTGTCCTGTCCCACCATCGCTCGAAGCCCCGCGCGGCCCCGCGCGCCCCGCGGCTCCCCAGCCCTGCCCCGCTCGCCCTCTCCGTGCCCCATCCCAGGCTCGGCTTTGGGAGCGGCGCTCCGGGTGCGTTTCCCCCCTTCCTGCGGGTCTGTGTGGGCAGGCCTGGCCCCCCGCGCTCCGCACGGCCGGGGCTGCCGCGGATTGCTCTGGAGCTGGGAAGCCCCACACGCGCACGGGGCTTTCCTGTTCTCCCTCACCCAACGGCAAACTAACCAAGGGTCACGTTCCCATAGTAACACTGCTAGAAATGGAGGAAAAGCAGACGAAATATTTCTTGTTACTTCTGCAGATGAGAGGTAAGGGGCGGTTTTACATCCTTATAACTGGTGGYGTTTTCCTTCTCCCTCAATTAGATATGAGATCTGGTGTCTCTTATAGTGATACCGGTCMTCAGCAAGGAGAAATTCCTTTACCCAGTGTAAAACCTAGTGCAAAGCACTGAGGGAGCAGAAAATCAGCAGTCAGACCAGGAAATACAGTATTAAAGAGGATTATTTAGCTGAAGTATGGAACRTGGTTACAACCCATCTTGTTGGTGCAACAGAAATTCCAAGGACTGGGAGAGGTTGGCTAGTGCAATGCCATTGTTTCCCTAAATACCAGAAAGTGATGCTGTGGTGGAGAAAGAGGCTTTTCTTTTTGGCACTGCACGCGGTAAGAAATCGTAGAGGTTGATTTAACAGCCTGTGGAACAGCTTTGCTGCTGCTTTTCTGCAGGCACAATGAACTGGAGCGCGGCCTTCAGCCGACCACGACCTGCCCTCCGGTTCGAGGCTGTAGCTTGAGRTTGCACGGGATCAAAACGTAGTCCTGGGCAGGGGCAGAAACAGGGGCTGGAGCGTGGGCGTCGCGGTCCGTGACAACCCACGGGCTCTTCTCCCCTTCCAGCGCTTGTGTTTCGCTGCTGCTCGTGGGGCTGGTGCCGCTCTGAGGCGGCAGGACACGCGATAAGCGCCGCTCTTCCTACCTTGTGAATGATGACGTTGGCGTCGGTGTAGACGAAATTGGACGCGTGGGGCAGGTAAATTCCTTCACTCAGGACCTCTAGGGCAAGAGAGGGAGAGCAGCGCGCTGCGTGTGGCCCCGTCGCTGCGCGGTGGCGGCCGCGGAGCATCCCGGCTCCTCACCGTTCATCTGCGCCAGGACGCCGTCGCGGAGCGCCGGCACGAGGAGCTCCTCGAGCAGGGCAGCCTGCGCACCGAGAGGCTCCCGCTGAGCGCGGCGGGGCCGGCACGGAGGRGGCCGTTCCCAGCCCCGGCTGCGCGGGCACCTACCGGCACGGGGCCCACGTCGGAGGCGGCCAGGCTGAGCTCCATGTCCCTGCAAAACAGAGCGGCAGAGGCTGGGAGCTGCGTGGAGGCCCTTCGGGCAAGTCGCTGGGCTGAGGTTTTGTCAGGGGATGGAGGAGGGCAGCGGGTGAGCGGTGCAGCTAACGCGGCCCTGGAGCCTCGCCCGTTCCCTTGGGGTAGAGCTGCCTCTGCAGCGACCGCGCGCGAAGGGAAAGAGAGCCCGGGGCTGCTTGGCCTCCCCCGTCACCACCCGTGCCCCTGCGGGGGCCGCTTCCTTACTCGATCGCTGCTGCAGACACCATCATCCTCACGTCGGCCACGCTAAGGAGGAGCCCCGCGGTCATGTCCTGCGGGTAGGAAAGCGGGGGCAGAATCACAGCACMGAGGAACGGCCCCGTGTCCCTGTCGCAGCCGGGCAGCAAGGAGCCCATGTGGGCACGGCCTCGTGCAGCGCGTCCCCGCGGGCCGGCACGGGAGCCCCAGGCTGCAGGGGACCAGGCTCGGGGCTGAGCTGAGCCCGTGCGCGACGGCCGGAACCAGGCCGGACTCTCCTCCAAAACCAACGCGCGCTCTGGGCGGTGCAGGGGCCACGGGCGCCACGCGTTCACCCACCACGTTCACACTCAGGACGCTCTGGAGCTCCGGGGAGCCCACGCCGACGTGCGCGGCGAGGAAGAGCTTCAGCAGCGCCCTGCCTTCCTCCAGCACCACCCACGGCGAGCTCCGGAAGGCGACGCGCAGCACCACGGGCTGGTCCTCTTGGAAGACGGAGCCGATCTGGAGCGGAGCGCGCGGCCGTCGCGGGAGCCCCGTGCTTGTGCTCGCGGGGCGCCCACGCYGGTACCCACCTGGCTGATCTTCTGCGCCATCGTGGCCGTGGTCAGGGGGGTCTGGAAGGCAAAATGCAGCTCGGTACCTGCCTGGCAGTGACGCGGAGGCACCGCTCTGTGCCCTGGGCGTCCCCCTCCCATGCGGCTCCTTCGGGTGATGCACACGCAGCAGAACGAGTCGGTGCCCCCAAGCGCACGAGCTGGTCCGCTCCTGCCTCGCTCCGTGCACTCACCGCCAGGGTCATGTTGAAGGCTCCCACCATGTCCAGGGCGAAGAAGAAGCTGGTGTAGAAGTGTGTGGACAGTGCCAGGGTGAGGTGGGCCGCGCTGGCGCTCGCCGCCTCGGGCATGGTGAAGGGCGTGGGGCTGGCGGGCAGGGGCAGCGCCACCCCCGCCACCAGGAACGTCGTCTGCGGGGACACGGGACGGGAGAGATGGCACCGTGGCCCCCGGGAGCAGCGGCTCCAGGCAACGTCCCAGCACTGCCTTGGGGTGCCAAGGAGCCGGGCGGGCACCGGAGCGGGACGGGAGCGGTGCCGGTGCTGGAGAGCCGGCGCTTACCTGCAGGGACACGGTGACTCCCTGCTCGGAGATCACGGGAGCAGCCAGCGGCACGTACTGGACCTGGCAGCTCGGGGTGACGGGCAGCTGAGCTGTGAAATGGGGCACAGAGGGCATCGGGTTATGTTTGGTTCTATCTCATTGCATCTCGTTATACCTGCAATGCCCGCGGGCTTCTCCTTGCTGAGGAGGGCAGAGCAGGGCGCTGGKGGCCCTGTTCATTTGCCCTTGCAGCATCACTTCCGCATGTGCTGCAGCCCGGGGCACTCGGGACCGGCTCCTGGAGCTGCTCCGGGCCGGCGAGGCTGAGGGCTCCTCACCTGACAGCGACGCGAGCTGTTCGTTGGGCAGGACGAGCAGCCTGGAGACCTCCACGCAGACCTGCGGAACAGGGAGAGGCGCTGCGGGAGCACGAGGGGGTACGGCCGCGCGGCAGGACCCGCTCCCGGCCTCTCCTGCTGCTCCGGCTCTGCTCCCTCCGCTCACTTCTGCTCTTAGGGGAGCCGTGATCCTGCTACCGCCTGCAGTCTCGGCCTGTCCTTGCCCTGRGCAAGGGCAGCTTTCATACCAAGGGCAGCACCGGACTCACTAAGGTCAGCGCGACTGAACTCTCATCTCCGGTCTTTACAGGCTTCACTCACCTTACTGACATCGAGCTCCTTGTCCACCTCCAAACTGGGAGACTTGCTGGATGGAAACAACAAAGTGGGAGCCGTTAGGTGAGGCTGAGCTCGGCCAGGGAGGCAGCAGTGTCTTGGTCTGACCTAACAAGCACCCCAGACGTTATTCTGTTTATGAAGTATGATAAGCGTTTGGAGCCCTAGCACACTGCAGAGCCATCACTGGACCCRCACTAAAAATGTTCATGCTGCAGTCCTGAAAAAGATCTGCTCGCTTATTGGAAACAAAACTTGTCAAACAGTATTTAAAAAGAAAAGAAAAAAAAAGTAGAGCACAGCAGTTTCTCTTGGGAAGATAAAGGTTTTGCATCAGTCTTTGTAAGCTGTTAGGCCATTGGTGGCTCTGTGGTCACATCACCTTTACGTGTAAGAACGTTTATCGCACAGTTACTTCTTTTGCCCCGTTTCCCAGATCCCAGAGCTGCCCACATCCCTGAGCACRGACGCGTGGGGTCGACCTTTCCACCTCCTCGGTGCTCTGCATCTCCTCCATGGTGGGCTTGCAGGCGGACGTGGTCAGCTCCAGGTTCCCCTCAGGGTTCCTTTCCACCTGGAGGTCCGCCAGGATGGACAGTCTCACCACCTTGGAGGTCGAGCTGTGCCGGAGAGGGGAGGCGGATGGGCGGGAGCCCGGGGCTGCTCCGTGCAGAGCTGCGCGCTCCCGACACTCGGCTCCGTCACGGGCAGCGTGGGGCTCTGCTGCGCCGGGGCGGCCGCCCGCGAGCCCGTCCCGCCGCGGCGCCACGCGGGCACTCACGGGGCGGTCACGACGCCGAGGTCGGCGTCGATGCTCAGCCGCAGCCCCGCGTCGGGCAGCAGCGACAGCGACAGGTCGGCGACTTTGACAGAGTCGATTTGGTTCCTGAYGGAGCAGAAGCGAAGGCGTTAGGAGAGCTGCCCTGGGCGGTCCCCAGTCCTGTCCTAAAGCCTCTCTGTGCTGGCTCTGGGAGCAGCAAGGTGGGATATGGAACAYGTGGGTCTGGGTATGGAGCTACAGGGACCTCTTGGTCCTGGAGGCTAATCCAGGCCCTTGCCTGAAARAACAGGTTATAAACCCTTGCAGCAGTCACAGCCTGTGCTCTGCTCCTGCGAATGCGAAAGAAAATTGGGCTGAGTTTGTTTCCTGCCAATAGTGCTTGTCCTGCTGGCCACTCGCTTGCGTTTTCACCTTCTCTGTTTTATTGCCACGTATTTTCCAAGTCTGAGCACTTTTTGTGCCGCTTTTCTGCTTGGTTTAGTGGCTCAAGCTGCAACAGCGGCAATGAAATTTGTCCCTCCCGTTGCCTAAAGAGGGAAATCCCAACTGCGCCTCTTGGTGAGCCCGTGGGACATCACTGCTCTGAACTGGAAMTGCATATGGCCACGCTGGTGCCTGTGAGGATTTGCCCTCGCCGGGCGGTGCCATTGGCAGCGCTGGCCGGAGCAGCAGCGCTGGGGGGAGGCGTCGTCGGGGCAGGGCCGGGACTCACCGCGTGGGCTTGGGGGAGCCGAGGAGCAGGTCCGAGACCCGCGGCGCCATCAGGTCCTGCGCCAGGATGGTCTCCGCGTGCTGCCTTGAAACCTCAGCCACTGTGTGGTGGGGCAGATATCCCGTCAGGCCTCCCGGGATGGGCCGTCCCCTGGGCAGAGCAAGCAC
Organism: Eudromia elegans; assembly: GCA_003342815.1. Taxonomy (NCBI): domain Eukaryota; kingdom Metazoa; phylum Chordata; class Aves; order Tinamiformes; family Tinamidae; genus Eudromia; species Eudromia elegans. The sequence continues at coordinate 668,553 of PTEX01000319.1, forward strand.
TGGGCTCTGTCCAGGTGACAYGTTTCTTTCTCCTATAAATCCTACTGCTGCTAGCTACAGAAAGAGCGTAATGAGAGTGATCCAGTAAAGGGCCTAGATCAATGGTGACGGCTGAGTCAAAGGCGCTTGGTGGGTGAAGCCCTTCGCGTCCYGCCCGCGGGGAGCGCGCCCGGTGCGCCCGTACTCACGGTAGCTCAGCCCCGACGGGGTGAGTATCCCGCCRCAGTCGGGAGCCTTGGTGGCCAGCRCCGMCGCCAGGAGGCCCAGCACGATGCCCAGGGTGCAGATCCTCCCCATGGAGCCTGGAGGACACGCGGCAGCCGGTCAGGATCCGCAGGGAGCGGCGGGAGGCACCRGCTCCCAGCCGGGCTCGCGGTCCGGAGCCTCCCCTTGGGCAGGGAGGCACCCACGGATCCTCTGCTCCACCTCAGCCTGAGCTGCCTTTTCTCTTCAGGTTTTGTTATTAAAAGCATATATATATATACACATATATAAATGTAACTCTTGAGGATTGAAGGTACAGATAGAAAGCTCAGCCTTGAAAACCTCCTGCGAGTGTGTGAGCTGCAGGGGCGCTTGCGGCAGCATCGTGCCCCATGGAGAATGCAATATGACCTACAGCTGATAGAAACACCAGTAAATAAACAAGAATTTGTCGAATAAAAAAGTGGAAGTTATGGAGGAGGCTAAAACGAAATTAACAAGTGAGAATGTCCTCTACCCCTCTGAAAATACTGTGGAGTTGTTTATAGGGCTCTTACAATGTAAAGCAAATAATTTGGAAGGCCTAGGAAGTATCGAACTTTGCAGAGACAAGACCTTACAGAGCCATAGGAAAAGGAATACAAGCAGTCCTTAGCTCTATCTATTCATTTTATAAAGGCATCTTTACCTTCTCCGGCCAGTCTTCCCATTCCTCTTAGCCTGTGTCTTGCCGTGGCCGCATGAMGGGATCGTGCGTGCTTTATATATCTTCACAACCCAGGCTGATGAAGGCAGAAATTGGCAAAGAGGAGGCTGCTATGGGTGTAGACACTTTGTTTCATATACCATTTTTATTGTTTCTCCATATGTTTGATTACATTGGCCATTGACCTAACAGGGTAAAATATTGAGCAGCAGGTGTTGGGGCAGGTTGCCTTTTATTGTGGCGTTTTCCAGCTGCACAAAGGCCTCTGCATGGAGGCTGCCAAGAAGCCAAACCCCGATGGAGGCGAGCGCCGGGCTCTGCTCGGCAGCCGCGGCCCCCGTGGGCAGCAGGGCTCGCRCCGGGCCCCGCGCGGCTCCCACGCGCTCCCACGCGCTCTCATCCACACCCGCGTGGGGGCACCGGCCGTTGTCACCCCTGGGCCCGGGCCCTGCTCGCTGCTGCCCTTGCCAGCTGGGCACACGGGTTCTCCCGGCTTCCCGTGGTTTGGAAGAGAGAGCCCAGGCTGCCAAAACGCCCTGAAACTGCATCCTCCGGGCGTGGGCAGCTCTCCTTGCTCTTATTCTGGCCTTCTCCTTTCCTGATACATCTGATACCCACTCCGAGGCACAGTCAGTCTTCCAGAAAGGGTTAAATTGCCCATTTTTGCCCGAATCCTTTGCCTATAGGACATCCTGTTCAGCACTTGTTGATACACCTGCCCTGCCTGGGACGGGGCTATTGTCCTTTGTGTGGTGCCCGCGTGAGTTATTGAGCTCCGGGTCCAGGTGCATCCTGACACGTTCGGAGAAGCCTTTGGTTCTCAGCAGCCTTTTGGAGCTTTCCTCCTCACTAGGACGAAGAGATGCCAAGAAGAAAGGCCGAGTTCCAGCCATGTTGTGGATWTCCACTGAAAGCATCCAAATAGCTGGGTCAGGAGAAAATACTAAGCTGGAGATCCAAAAGCCTGTAAGGACAGAGCAGGATTTACAGTGTGCAGCCCATTTAGAGGCAACAAATGTGTTCAGATAAGTAAATCCATTGGAAAGACTGTAAACGGCAGATGAGCTGCCTGGGGTTGGGAGAGGCGTTTCAGGCGTGTTGCATCGACAGGGACGTGTACAGGACTTGCAAACACCTCTGAGCAAYAAGTCTCTGCTGTTCTGTAGGGCAGTGACTGGAAACGGCCCTCCTGTTAAGCCTCGTTCCAGGGCAGGCAGTACCGGCAGCTCTTTCCCGAGCAGCACTGGAGATTTATCCGTGGATCGTTGTTATCATTTACAGCAGCACGAGAGTCTAGGGGTAAACTGAAGGGAAGAGAAGGCGCCGCGGTGCTTAGACGTGGATTTTCTTCTCCTGAAGAGCTGTTCTGTACCTGGCGGCCTGGGTGGRGGCTTAATTACATGTCAGCTCATAGCCTAACGACTGATTAAGTTACCAGCACAAAAGCGTCTTTGTGGCCTGATGGACCCTTAAATGGGGGTTATCTATAAATCTTACTTTCCTCTTAGATAAGATGTAAATCTTCCTGTCTCTCATTAGTGATATACTGATGACTCTTTGCTAAGAGGAGGCTAATGACAGATTAAGCCTCATGACAGCCTTTATATAGAAATGAAGGGAAGGAATAAATGGCTCTGTGCTGCGAGCTCGCAGGTGGCCGCAGCGCAGGCGGGCGGGAGGTCTTGGTGGCCCCATTCCAGCCCTGCTGGGATCAGCAGGAACGTTGGGGCCGTTCCCAGCCTCCCTGGGCGACGGGCTGAGCCCTCGGCCGCTCTCCCTGCATCGGCTGCAGGAGTCTGTGCCTGGGGAGGTGYGTGAGCCCCCAAACCGGGTGAGAARCACCCCTAGGTCTGTGTCCCACAACAGCCCCCACGCTCCTGTCTCTGCTACATCTCGGTTTTTCTCTTTCAGACCCAATATGCAGAGCTCCAGGTGGCTCTTCCTGGGTGTTGAGCAAGAGAGTTGGCTTCATGCGTGTTAAGAGCATTCGCTTGATACCTGAGGCTGGAGAACTTAGCCGGGCTTTCAAATTTATTAGTGGAATTATTTATGTTGGAAGATGTCAGAAACACAGGGATTAGTTTTAAATCAGAGTAATTACTCAACCCTTTAATCCTTCAGTTTTTCTCCCTCTTCCAGGCAGGATTTTCACATATATAGGCTGTTTCTCGCCTGTCGGCAGAGGGCTGGTGCCAGCCTGCGGGAAGGCTCCTCCAGGGAGGGCTGGCGAGGTGGCCGCGGCGCGCGTCCTCGCAGAGCCGCTCTCCCTGCAGGGCTGCAGCTCGGGGCCCTAGGACGGGGGCTGAGGCCACAGGGAGCCGGATCCGTGGGCTCCGGGGCAGGTGGTGGCCGGGCGGCCGCGTCCCGACGTCGCCGCTGCCGCGTGGCACCGTGCTGGTGCTGGGGCGCGCGTCGGGTGCCCCTCTGCCGCGGCTGGTGCAGCCGCGCTGCCTCGCACGGCCCCTGCTCCGCTCCCTTCGGCGCCGCTGCAGGACGCAGCCCTCACCCGCCGTGTTCCCTCTTAGGGAATTGGCTCCCGCTGGCCGTCCCTCCGTGTCGGTTTGGGCCAGGGCTGGTGGAAAGGCCCGCGCCCGGGGCAGCGCTCCGTGCCCCGAGGATGCTGAGGCTCTGGTGCCTCGCGCTGCTCGGAGCCGCGGCGGCACCGTCGCAAGGAGCTGGTCACCCGGGCGCCGTCCTCAGGATCGACATCGGGACTATTGACCATGGTGAGGGGAGAGCGGCGCTGGCACCGTCCCCGGGGCTCAACAAGCCCGGCGGGTGGCACCGGCCCCGTCACAGCACGGGGGGCATCGTCCCCCTCTGCGTGACCGTGTCCTGACACAGGTCACCAGCTGCCGAGCGCTGCCCAGGGCAGACCCGAGCCCTCCTTGTGCCTCTGTTTAATGGCATGGGGACRAGTTAATAACGTCCCAGAGGGTGTGATGGGTGGCCCAAAGCTCCCTCACCGTCCAGCACGGTGCTGGCAGATGCGCATTTTATGCTAAACTCACTTTTTTTCCCCATGGAAACGTGCCAGCAATCTCCGCTGTGCTGGCTGAGAGTGATGTCCTTCAGAAAATGGCAGAGGAAGCGACAAAAAAAGTGTCGAGCACCAAACTCATCAAAGGCATCTCGGGGTGAGTTATAATCAGTGCGTGACACCGGGAGCTAGGGCTGGAAATTGCAAAATAAAAGCAGGAGGTTGGGAAGCGGCAGCCTGGAGGCAGAAACAAATCACTCCCCACTAACAAGTGTGATATTAAAGCTGGTGATTTTCTGCATGGCTGTGTCTGCAAATACGTGGAGGAACGATAACTTAAAGGCAACAAAGCATGTCAGCCCGGCCCCAYGGCCGGCTGGGGACGGCTGCTGCGCCCAGCACCGCGCTGCTCCCGTGCCTTGGGCACAATGTCCTGAGGGAGACCCCGCATTTCTGGAGGATTTGAGCTATCTCTGAATAGTTTTGGACAAAAGAATGGAGAAGTTTTAAATACCAAGATGTTATTTTCATTTTTCTTTTTAAATTAAACACTGCAGTCTTTGAACTCTGATGAGGAAGCCTACTTCCAAATTTAAAAACGKATCTGAATAGGAAAAAAGAAAGTTTAAACACAAGGTGAAAGGAGAAAGACGATGACTGCGGTATCGTGATGGGTGGTTTTGGTCCGACAGGTCAGGCTTGCTGTTCTAATGGCTCCTCTTTCCCAGCCTTTGCTCTCCTTGGCCTCCTCTCCAGGGTGAAAGTGAAAGACATCGAGCCCCCCGTGCTGACGCTGGGGCTGTGCCCGGGCACGGGGCTCTTCCTGGCGGTGCTGGTGCGGATGACCCTCGCCGGGAGGAGGTGAGCGGGGTCCCGCTGCGAAGGGGGTGCCCAAAGCCCGCCTGAATCCCCCAGGGTTTGGGGGAGGGCACCGCGGTGCCTCCGGTTGCGCCATGCCGGCAGCAGGTCCTCGGGGACGCCGGGGTTTATCCTGTGGTGYCTGTCTGTCTCTGCGCAGCTTCACGGGAGGACGCGTGGACGTGCAGGTGGCAGCGAACCTGAGCGCGCAGGGCAGGCTGGCTCGGGACGCGCTGGGCGCCCCGCGGCTCAGCTCGCAGCGCTGCCACGTCGCGCTGCTCAGCCTCAACACCAACCTCCCCAGCAAGTGAGTGCCGGGCAGCCCCGGCCCGCGGCCACGGCGCCCGCGGTCCCTCGAGGCCGAGAGYGCCCAGCGAGAGCCCTTGGAAACCGCTCGGTCTCCAGGCGTGCGCTCCAGCAGAACCCAGGGGCTCCTCACTGCAAATGTGTGCTCAATGAAAACCCCGTTTTTTCCACAAAGAAACCCAAAACGCTCCATGCACAAATGCAGGCCAGCCCCATGCACCTGATTTCATGTGAGGATCCCTGGCATGAGCCCTCATGTCAGCTCTGTCCTCCTGGGCTGATTTAAGACCAGGGGGTGCCATTTGTGAGAAGAGATTTGTAAATAGAGAGAACCCCCTGCGCCGGCCGCCGGGCGCGTTTGGGCCGGTCGAGTCGGACSGGCTTCTTCAGCACCGCACCCGGGTGCGGAGGCACCGGAGCTGCCCGGCTGACCTGCCCTCTCCGTCCAGCGTCCTGCCCAACGTCCTCGGCAAGTTTCTGGACAGGATCCTCCAGAAAGTGCTGCCGACTCTGGTGAGTCCAGTCCCCCTTTGGTGCTTGTTGTCCAGAGATCTCTTCCTCTTCCCTGCTCGATAACAGTTTCCTTAGTTTCGCCAGCTCCAGAAGCGTGCATGTTAGTAAAAGGGAACATTTCAGGCATTTCTATGCAGCTGCCTCGTGCTTTGTGCCGGCAGCACAGCAGTGCAGGTGTCGCTGCTGCTGGAAGCGCCGGCATCGGGAGCAGATGGCGAGGGATGCGCCGGGGGGACCGACGCCGTGGTGCTGAGCACGTCCTGCCCCGGGGCTCCTCCGAGCGCAGACCTGCAGCTGCTTATCCCACGATCTGGGGTGATCCCATAGTGGTGCCCGAGTGCGGCCCTTTTCTTCACYCAGTTTAAATGAGGTTTATTCCAGAATAGCCTAATTCGGTTCAGGATATGGAGGGCTGAGACCAGCCTCRCCGTGGGCAGCGGGGCCTCGGGCCTGGGGGTGCCGTGGGGTCCGTCTCCGTGCGGAGCTCCCTCACGAGCGCCCCCCTTGCAGCTGTGYCCGGCCATGGACGCGGTGCTCGGCCTGGTGAACGCGGAGCTGGCGCCCATGACCTGTGAGTCGGCAGCTCCCGCTCCCGGGGCAGCGCTGCGGYGACGGCCCTTGGAGCCGGCGGCTGCTTCAAGGCGTCCCTGTACCCGCTGCAGCTGAGATGCGCCTGGGGCCGGSGGGGACGCTCCGCTACAGCCTGCTGCACGCCCCTGCGGTGACCGCGACGTTCATAGAGCTCGACCTGCAGGTGAGAGCAGCCGCCCCGGGTGCTCCCGGCTCAGCTGCAGGAGCTGCTCTCCAGCCTCGGACCCGGCCGCGTTTGCYGCCCCTCTAGACGGTTCTGCGCCGCAGGGAGGGAGCGGAGCCGGAGCTCCCTGCCGAGCAGCCGCCCCTCACGGCTCTGCCCCCGAAGGCGGAGGCTGCGACGCAGCTCGTGCTCTCGGCCGCGTTCCTGAGTGCCGTGCTGCACGCGCAGCCCGACGCCTTCGCGCTGGACGTCACGGACGCCATGGTGGGTGGCAGGGCACAAGGCCGGCGCAGGCCAGTCCKCGGAGTCCTCGAGTCCGGAGCAGTCTGCAGAACAGAGGGGCCAAGCCCTGGCCTGCTGCRCTGCAGCCTGCTCTGCCCCTCTGCTGCCGCGCTGGCCCCGTGGTGGGTACCTTGATGAGTGGTCGTTTATTGGCAGGTCCTTGGGCTCCCRCCGCTCGTGACATCGATGCTGGCCACCCTCATCCCCGAGGTGGGTGGACTTTGCTTAACGCCACTGACCCCTGGGTCCTTCTGGGCGCTTTGTAGCAGCAGAGCGTGCCGAGCGCTGGGTGACGACGTGCCGCGGTCCCTGGCGYGCGTGCCACGCGGCGCCAGCCCTGCCACGCTCTTGGTCTCCGCAGGTGTCGGCGGCGCTGCCCCCGTCGCAGCCGCTGCTGGTCGTGCTGCGGGGGACGAGCTCCCCGCGGGTGAGCATCACCCCGCGCGCCACCTCCGTGCGCCTCTCCAGCACCGCCGCCTTCGTGGCCAGCCCCGCCGGCRCCGCCCAACAGACCCTCTTCGTGCTGGACGTGGTGAGTGCCTGGCGCGGCCAGGGCGCCGAGCGCGGCCGCGGCGCAGACCCGCGGGGCTCCCCCAGCCCGGAGCTGCCACCCGCCTTCCCTTCCSWTCCCTTCCYATCCCTCCCTGCCTGCAGCTCTGCGAGCTGGGCGCACGCTTCGCCCTGGGGGCCGACAGGCTGCACGTGTCCCTGGCGCTGCGCAGGTAACGCGCCGGGGCCGGGCGCGCGGCCGGGAGCGCGGGGACCGTCCRCGACCGCCCTCCCTTCCTCCGCAGCGTGTCCGGGCTGGCCCTGGCATCCTCCGCCGTGGGCACCTTCRACGTGAGTTCAGCAGCGCCGGCCACGCTGCGGGAGCGGGACGGCGATTGCAGCCGTGAACCTGAGCTTTGCTAACAGGAATTAATCCGATTTCTGTCATTATCAATAACTGTTCTGTTTAAAAATAACAAGACACTAAAATTAGAGCCAAGGATCCAGAGATTGCTTCAAGGAAGAAGCTCTAAAAGACAGATTAGCCACCAGAACCACTTGCMACAGCAGAACAGCCTGGGAAGGAGCCACCCCGTCCTGTGCTGGCACCTGGGACATTTGTCACCATAAATGTGTCCCCCTGGTGCCAGCGCCAATGTGCCAGCTCCTTCCTTGCCCTCTCCTCCTACGGGACCCACYCGCACCCCAGGGGCTGCTGAAGTGCCAGGGCAGGGAGGGAGGTGTGGGTGGGAGGGCGGGGAGCCTCGGGGACCCCTGCGGTTTGGGGCCACGCTGGGGACACCGTGGTGCCAGTCCTGGGGACATGGGCCGCTCACGCCGCTGGCCTCTGTTTCAGGAGCAGCCGCTGAGAGGGTTTTTGGCGGACGTTATCCACGTGGCTTATGTGCCGTCCATCAACAGTGAGTGCGGCGCGGTGCCTCCCCGATGGGTCTGCTCTCGGCACGGGGAGATGGTTCTTGCTTCTCTTCCTATAGCCTGTTGTCAGGTTTCTGGGGGTGGGAATGGGGGATATGGGTGACTCCAGCCCCGCTGACCGCTCGTGTTTCAGAGGAGCTGCGAGGCGGCGTGCGGCTGCCCGCGCTGCTGGGCGTGCGCTACGGGCGGGCAGCGCTGCGCGGCGCCCAGGTAGGACGCGGAGGCGGCCGCCGCGCGGGCCGCGGGGCTCCCGGCGCTGCCTGCAGCCGGCTCTGCTGGTCCCGCAGGACGCGCTGGTGCTGGACGTGCCCACAGCCGCCAATGCCACCGGCACCGCCAACGCCACCGGCACCGCCGAGACCTGACAGGCAGCGAGAGCGGGGCCAGTGCGGCAGGGGTGCCCGGGGCGCTTTGCTCGGGTTTCCTCGATTTGACCTTATTGACTAATGTAAAGTCAGAAGCTGAAATAAAACGATGCAGCACCCGCCTGGCCGGCACTTTGCACCGAGGGCTTTGCGGCAGCCGCAGCAGGGGCAGGAACAGCCCCGCAAAGGGCTGTGGGGCGGGAGGGCTGCGCGTGGCCGGCACCGTCCTAGGGGACCCGTGCGGCTCCGTGGAGCTCCCGCCTGCCCTCGGAGCCCGGGGGCGGCTGTGTTTGTCTAGGACCTGTCATCATTCAGTGTCGCTCTGGGCTTTTATCATGCGGCTGCAGACAGCAAGCTGCCATTCCCAAACTGCAAAGCCCAGTGCATTTAGCAAATATTGGCTTTGGCTTTTGCGCGCACAACAAGAAGAATGAAAATAGTCAAAAATTTCCAGGCACCTTTTCATGTGCAGGCATCAGTCATCCGGTGCCTGCCCTAGGATTAAAGGTTAACACTGAAAGGGTCCCCGTACGCATCTGGCACAAACTAAACCCAGAAAACAAACACGTTTTGCTAAGCAAGGATGAGTCACCCGTCACCGTCCGGGCGGCAGCGTTTGGAGGCTGCGAGTGCTGGGCAGGGAGCAGAGATGTGGAAGGGACGGGATGTGGCCGGGCAGGGCCAGGGGGGACCCGCAGCGCTCGACGGCTACGCGAGGGTCTCGCGGCACCGTGTGGGGACCCTCGCCAGACTGGGGTTTTCATGGTGCCCAGGATGCACGGGGCTCAGAGCTGACGGGCACTGAGCACCTCCGGGCATTTATTACCATTTCGTGTATATTAGCATTTTGTGTATATTAGCATTTCGTGTACATTAGCATTTCACAAGTGCCTGGTGCTGTGCTGGGCTGCTGCTTGGCTGGTATCGATCCCACGCGCCTAGTTCACAGATTGCTGAATAATTACGTGTCGTTAGTAAGTCAGTGACGAGCCTGGGTCGGATGCGGCTGGAGGGATGTGCCTGAGCGGTTCCCCCGGGCAGCCGGGTGGAATTGGGGCTGCTCTTGGAAAGATCACTGCGCTCCCGGGATTATCCCCGGGGGGCTCTCGCTGCGGGGTGGTGGMGGACGCGCCCGTGTCCGTTTGCAGGCGCCAGCAGATGCAGCAGGCCTCGGCCTCGCCGTTCCCGTAAGGAACGGCCCGGGAAAGGTTGTGAGCAGTGAGAGACGCCGCGGCAAAGCGCAGCTCCCTGCAGAGGGGCTGCCGGGGCTGCCGAGCCCCCGCCAGCAGGAGTCYCCTGTTGTTCTTAATTTAGCTGATAAAGAATCGAACACTGAGCCCAAGTTTCCTTATGAAGAAAGAAAATGCCTCTGAGTCCTGCAGGCCGCCCTCATAGGAGCTTTCCAGGCAGGAAATCTCAGGCTTGGATCTTTGAAATCTCTTTTTATTTTTGTAAAAGCCAATTAATGGCACTGCCAAGTGGCAGGGCCAGCTCAGYGGCACGTGCTGCTCGTGGGCACGTGCGCGAGGCCGTGGGGACAGATTGCGGCAGCTTGGGGACCCCTCRGGGATGGTCCCTGCGGCACCAGGCCCGGACACTGCATCGTGCCAGCCGGGGGGCTGCCCCACGGGGCCCGCAGAGAAACCAGGGCTCGTGCCGGGGTGTCCCCAGGCACCTGCCCAGCTGCCGGCTGACACCGACCCCGTGCACGCAGCGGTGACAGCGGCACCTGGGCCCCGTCCCCGACGCTCCGTCCCCTCAACAACCAGTCTTAACTGCAGTTCGCTCATTATTCTGGGCACGTCTCAGCGCTGCCTGCTCCTCTCCCGCTACCGTCCAGATCTCCAGCACTTCTCCAGGCTATGTCACGGTTGCTGCCCGCCCTCACTTTCCAATTTCCTGCTCTCCAAGCATCAAAGCCGCATTTATCCGCAGCGTTCCTGCTCTGGTCCCTTTGAACGAGTGCGTCCTGATTTAGCCCGTGCTGCTCTCTCCGGGCACAGGTTTGACTTGGTGTTCGCAGGGCCGCGCGGGCCGCCCCGGCACGGACCGGRCCTCTGGACAGGAGGCTCCTTGCGGGAATCTGCTGCAGCGTTTCACTGCTGGGCAGCCCAATTGCAGCCACGCTGCGGGGTCACTGCACCCGAGCTATCCCACAGGCCAGGAYGTCCCTTCCCAGGGACCTTTTCTCATGCCATTTCTTGTGCTAATTCAGGGTGTGGGCAGTGATTGCCCGAAGTGCCAGGTGGCTGGGAGGGCTGATAACGAAATACCACCTCATTAATGCACTCCTCCAGCTTATCAGATGTCCTGATCCACCCTTGGCAGCGGGGTTTGTGCTCCAGRGGCCCCTGGCTGATCCGGTTGCAGGGAGAGCCCCCGCACCTTAAGTAAATTGGCACCTCGGTCATCCCTTTCCTGGCCTTTAGCTAAGATTTTTTTTTCAAAGCTGTACTTAATGCATGGCAAAAGCTGGCTAATCTCCTGGAAATGCTTCTTTCCAAGTTTGCAGAAAGTATTAACCCCAAGCAAGCGCTTTTCCGGGCTGCTGTTCCCCAGTGCAGGGAGCACCATCGGCCACCATCGCTGGTCAGTGCCACGGCCTTGTGGCTTGCTGGTGGCTCGCTTGCAGTTTGCTCGCTCCTGGTGACATCCCTGCCACCGCATCCTCTCCTCTGCCAAGGTCCAGCCTTGCTGTGCGCGTCCCGGGATGTGATCCTGCGTTGCTCCCTGGCCTGCAGAGCTGGTTTTCCCTACCCAAAGAGCTGCCTTCTTGCTGCAGCTCCAGGTAATCCATGTCTGCACCAGGAGGAAAAACGGGCAAACCGACACAACCACAACTGGTGGCTGGACCTGACCACGTCTCTTGGGATCCATTTGGGACCAGGAGCTCCTCAGGTCTGGCAGTGACCGGCTCCTGATGGGAGCTCCCCATCTTGGTGGTTCGTGGCGTTGCCATCCAAAGTGCAGCTCTCCGTGCAYGCTGGTTTGCCTGCACTCACCTGGGCCACTCGGTGAGCGAGTGAGCAACAACACGATCCCACTTGGGTCACTGCAGCGTTTGCATGTCGGATGGTTTTGCTCCAAAGAGCCCGTGTGCTCAGCGCRTCCATGGAGCGGTGACACTTCGCCCACGTGCCTTCTCAGGGCATTGCTGGTCCGAGCCGGGAAGCCTTTTCCCTCCCTATCAGACAGGTCTGGAGCTGTCCCTTGGGCTCGGGAAGCTGCAGGAGTGCGGAGCGGGAATGTCGGGCTCGGCACGCTGCCCCGGCCGGTGCAGCACCGCGGTCTGCCCCAGCTCCAAGCCTGGCCCCGAGCAAGGAGCAAGGAGCTGCTCTGGGCCACCRAAACAGGGCCCGTCCCCTGCATGGGCCTCCGTGGGCAACGTGCTCCGGGCATGTTCCGGGCWAACCCTAATTCCAGCCTTAAACTTTTCTGGTTTTTCCAGCCTTCCTTTTATTTTCCAAAAAGAAAGAAAAAATGAAGTGTGGAGTTTAGTAGGACATGGTCTTTCAACCATCTCCATGTGCTGATTTTGAAAGGAGAGCAACCCCAAGCCGCAACATGCAGGGATCTGCCTGCATCCCGAAGGGACCCCAACCCCAGCCCGGCATCTGCCTTTGCCCTCACTGGCTGTTGCTCAACAACTTACCTAACTTTTAACATCTATAAAGAAATATTTGCATTGGAAGTCACCAGAAACCATATATTGTTTGCTTTACTCCCCACCAATTATTCTGATGTCCTCGATGACATCAGTTGCCTCGCTCCTGTTGTCTCCACAGCAGGAGCTGTTGGTATATAAGGCTCCGTGGCCTCCGTGGCCAGGGCAGCTCCAGAGGACAAGGACATCGGCTGGAGAGGTCCTTACGAGCAGGAGACTGGCCAGGTATGAGCAAAATTGTTCCCTGAAAACATCCTCTGAGCTCTGCAAAGTCAAATGCCCCCAAAAGGGGAACTCTCAATGTTCGCCTGTGCTCATCACGTTCACAGGTGCCTTGTTTTTTAGCAGAAATCGCTATTCTAGCCTGCGGCGCGGTCAGTGAGAAGCTGTTCCCATCCTGAGCTCTGCTGGCTCCACGTGAGTGTTCATCCTATTGACTGTCCTTGAAGAGGAAAGGATATTTCATGATTTTCATAAACAATTATTGGTTAAATTATTTTTGGCTTAACTCTATTATCTGGGATAGGTTTTTACCTAAGATGAATGAGACCTTTCATGGTTATTTTGATTCTTTTTGATGTGCTATTTACATTTAAATGGATTGGGAGCAGTGAAGTTCATTACAATTCTTGAATAAATGCTACTTCTAGTTGTAGGACTCATAAAAATCCAGGAAATATTTCTGTGGCTCTGAAACTTTTAAAACGATTTTCTCCATATTACAATCCTAGCAAAAAAGCCCTGCTGTGCAGAGAGCAGCCTCAGACATTGGACATTTGTGCAGACATTCCTGTTCTTCCTTTCCTCCATCCTTCTCTTTCCTCAACCCATTGCCTTGTGGTCTCCCTGTCAACTCTTTACTGACTGTAATTGCTTTCCACAGTTYTCAGACCAAAGATGTCCAAGTTCTGGGCATTTTTCCTCCTCTGTGGCCTGCTGTCCCCTTCACAAGGACTTCTTGGAAACATCCCCGTGGTTTCCAAAGTGGATAAAGCTGCATTAGAAAATGGTAAGGATATGGAAGAGGTTAGATTTTTCTTTATTTTGAGAGCAGTTCTGTTCCTGCCCCACCTTGACTGTGCTCAGAAAATCAGAAGTCAGCAGTAGGAATGATGCTGATAATTTGCACTTACAAAACACTTGAGATGTGGGATTTGAGGGACTTCACGCCCTCCGGTACCATCCTGGCCCTTGTGTAAAGGGGGAAAGGGAGGAGATGCCAGGCTGACACAGCGTCTTTGTGTGCTGAATCTGCACGGCTCGCGGTGACCTTCCTTCTCTCTGTCCAGCTATTACAGGCTCACTGACCAAAGGCGACTTACTCCAAGGGCTCCTGGGCGGTCTCGTTGGCGGGGATCAGCTCAGCAGTCTCGTCGACGGCCTCCTTGGTGGAGATGGCCTCGTTGGCGGCCTCCTTGGTGGAGATGGCCTCGTTGGTGGCCTCCTTGGTGGAGATGGTCTAGTTGGTGGCCTCCTTGGTGGAAACGGTGGCGGCCTCCTTGGCGGAGGTGGCCTTGGTGGCGGTCTCCTTGGCAAGCAGGGTCTGCTGAGTGCAGTGCAAGGGCTCACAGGGTGAGTGGACGTAGAAGACGGGGGTCTCTGAGCGGCCATGCTGGGAAAGGAGGTTCTGGTCCAGACCCTGCAGTGTGGTGCCATGTGAATTCCCTTTTTCCTTCAGGGCTGGGTTTGTACATAAGCCCTGGGGGGATGCCGTGTGCAGCTAACTGCCGTGTCGAGGTGCCTTGTGTTTGCCATGTGTGTCCCTGGCTGTCGGTCCCCTTGATGACCAAGGCAGAGGACCACAGCRGTGGCTTGGGGACCGCAGGTCCATAGAGGAGGTGTTTTGTCCTGGAGCTGAGCTGCAGTGTCCTCCTCCGCGTGCTGCTGGGGCACCAGAACATGACCCCAGAGTATGGACTTGGCAAGGGGTGGCAGCGCAGAGGGGGCTGAGGTGGCAAGGTGGCCTCTTCACACGTGTCCTACATCCTGCTTCTTGGTTCAATCCTCCAGGCTGAAAATCGTGAACATTACCCTGCCCAAAATCACGCTGCGCTTCCTGCCGGGCATCGGGCTGGAGCTGAAGCTCTACACCCAGCTCACCATAGACGGTGGCTCGTGAGTACCTGTCCCCGCAGAGCCCAGCAGAACCGGGGCTTGCAGGGTGGGGAGGTTTCCCCATCCCACTGCAAAGCAGAGGGCCGGGACGTGTTCTTGCCAAGCCCTGTGCATACATGGCATGGGGAAACGCCGATGGGCCACAAATGTCCCCAGAGCRGCGTGGGCACCACGCGGACTGCCTTGTGCACCCTGCAGCTCCCTGAGAGCACCTAGCAGAGCCCCCAGAAGGCTCCCTGGAGCTTCCCATGTCCATGCGCCTCCCCCGTCGCCAGGCTGAGAGCCTGAGCCCGGCTGCAATGGGCTGGATTCGGGAGCTGGGAGCAAGCGGGGTGCTGTGCTTGTGTGTGAGCGGAGCGCCGTGCTTGTGCATGAGCGGGGCGCTGTGCTTGTGTGTGAGCGGAGCACCATGGTTGTGCATGAGCGGGGCGCTGTGCTTGCCGCAGGGCCGCCGGCGGGCTCCTGAGCGCCCAGGTGGAGGCAAACATCGTGGCGAGGGCCCGGCTGGTGCAGGACGCCGCGGGGGCGCTGAAGCTGGTCATCGAGGACTGCAGGACGCTGCTCGGGGACATCACCATCCGCGTGGGGTAGGTGCCCGGCTGCCACGTGTGGGCTGCTCTCGTGCACAGGGAGGCTGAGAGAATGATGCCCAGATAGCCTGTGCTGTGGTCCCAAACGGGGCCAYGTTCTGAAGGCTCCTGATAAAAAACAGGCCCTGAAGTTCAACCCTGAGCAGTGCAGGGAGGCCTCAGGTCTCCCTTGTGCAGAGCACAGTTGTTTCTGGTCACTCATTCCTGCCAYCTCTTGTTTTCCTGCTATTAGACCCAAGCTGCCGGTCCTGGACCAAGCGCTCAAGAGCGTGCTGGGCGGCGTGCTGCCCAAGCTGGTGAGTGCGCAGGGCGCCCCGGACCGCCCGCAGCCGCCAGCGCGATGARCTGCGGCGGCTCACGGGGAGCCCGGGACCTGAGCCTGCCCCTGCAGCTCTGCCCCGTCGTGGACACCGTGCTCGGCGTCGTGAACTCGCTGCTCGGCACCGTCACCGGTGAGTGCCGGGCACCTTCCCCTCCTCTGCGCCCTGTGCTCCCCAGCCCCTGYGTCTGCCCGGCACCGGGAGCTCTCCTTTTGTTTATTGTTTTTTAACATTGGATAAATAGAAATATTTTAGCTTTCTAAAGTGCATCTTTCAGCTCTAGCTCATTGAATTTGCAGGAGCCCCAATCAGCAGCACGGAATCTTTCTGCAAGGGGCTGCTTTGGGTGCCCTGACTGTTTGCTGCCATTTCAGCCCTTTTCGCTCTTTCCTGCAGCCGTGCTGCCCCTGGGGGTCCTAGGAAACCTGGAGTACACGCTGGGCTCCCTCCCCATCATTGGCGACAAGTCCATCCAGCTGGATTTGAATGTGAGTGATGCTGCTCCCCACGCTTGGGTTCCTGTGTCCCTGAATGCGGGAGACGCCCCTGAGTTTTAAAGATGAGGATTTTAAAGA
The DNA here is from genome assembly GCA_003342815.1 of Eudromia elegans. Classification (NCBI taxonomy): domain Eukaryota; kingdom Metazoa; phylum Chordata; class Aves; order Tinamiformes; family Tinamidae; genus Eudromia; species Eudromia elegans. The sequence continues at coordinate 684,210 of PTEX01000319.1, forward strand.
CCTGTTTGCAGAGAGTCCCCAGGTTTTGGCCACCCCTGGGGTAGTAATGGGGCTATTGTGGCTCGAGCTGCCCTGCTCTGCTTCTCTTTCTAGAGCTAATCCATGTGCTGCTCTCTCTGTGTCCCACAGCTCCTCATCCGGGACACCGCCGGCAACGTGGTTGACCCTGGTGTGGGACAAGTGGGACAAGTGGGGCAAGTAGGACAAGTGGGGCAAGTAGGACAAGTGGGGCAAGTGGCACAAGTGGGGCCCGTCGTGCTGCCGCCGGCGGCCAGCGGGGTCTCGCAGCTCGGGCTCCCTCCGAGCGCCTTCAGTGCTGTCCTGGGGCTGCTCCGCGGTGCCGGCGCCTTCGACACCGACATCTCAGAAAGCTCCGTCCAGGTGGGTCCAACCCCGCGCGGGCTCCCGCAGCCACCGGAGCCTCCTGCTTCACGCCGGCCGTTTCCGCAGGGCGCCGGTAGTATCCCGCTCTCGACGTCSGTGCTGGTCTCGCTGATGCCCCAGGTGGGTGCTCGCGTGACGTGCGCCGCCCGCGCGCCGCCCGCGTTCACCGTCCYGCCGCCCGCAGCTCGCCGCCGCCGTGCCGCCCTCGCTGCCGCTGGCGCTGCGGGTGCGGAGCGCCGGCGTCCCCACCGTGTCCCTGCGCAACGGACGTGCCACCGCGCGCCTGGCCGCCGCCRTCACCGTGCTGGCCTCGCGCCCCGGCGCCCCGCCGCAGCCCCTCTGCACCCTGCTCGCGGTAGGTGCCCGTGCCGCGCGGCGTCTGCCCTTCGCGGTGCCCGGGACCTGGCACGCGTCTTGCTGATCCCTGGGTTTCAAGCAGTGCTGCCCTGCTCTCTAGCACACACACAACAAACCGCAATCAAAGTGTGCGGTGAAYGATTCCAAACGCAGCCAAGAAGTCAGAGCCCTCGGGAGCGGTGACGCCACCCCGCAAAGGCTGCTCTTTCTCCATATGGGGGTTGATCTCTCTGGTTCTGGGCTCTTTACCCATATTCTGGGGATTCTGCCCGGTCCTAGGGTTAGGCGGGGAAATCCTCTCATCTATTTTGTTGTTCCATCTTCAGGACATCGACCTGAACATTGGAGCCTCTCTCTCGGACAACAAGCTGCTGACGAGCCTGGCCATTGAGCGGTAGGGCCGCGCGCGCCCCTCGCCGTCCCCGGGGAGCACGGGGCTCCGTGCTCGAGAGCGAGACAAGGCTCGGCGCGGTGGAGACGCGCCCGCCGGGCGCTGAGCGCCCCGTGCTCCCCTCCCGCAGCATCGCCCTGAGGCAGGAGGCATCGAGCATCGGCAACATCGACGTGAGTGCCGGGGGCGCCCGCGGGCTGGGTTCCTCCTGGGCCATCACACCTTATATACCCCTAGCAGAGAATTACAGTTGATTCACACCGCTGTTATAGCACATAATAACGGYGTGGGATGTACGGGTTCTGTTGTGCTGTGGGGAGGATCAGGATGAAACCTTGGTGGGGGGTTGTCCACGTGCATCCCTCCGGCCCGGGGCGCGTTGTTGGGGACGTCCTGGCCCGTGCGTCTTAGAGCTCCACGTGCCAAACTGCCCGGCACGACGCGCGCCGGGGCTGACGGGCGCCCTCCCCGCAGGTCTCCCTCCTGGAGGGCTGGATGCGGGACGTCCTCCAGGCCGCCTACCTGCCCAGCATCAACGGTAGGTCCGGGCAGCGGGCGCCGCGGCCCCGCGGCCGCTCCGGGCTCCCGCCTGACCCGCTCCTCCCCGCTCTCGCAGACCAGCTCAGCGTGGGCATCCCGCTGCCCAACATCTTCAACGTGGACTTCGAGGATGCCGACGTCGACGTCGTGGACGTAAGAACCGGCTTTAAGAACCGGCTTACTTTAACCTTCCCGCGCCGCGGGGCCAGGCGGGGCGAGGACACGCGGTGTCAGCCGTGCTCCGTTCTAAAGGGTCCCTCTGCCCCGGGGGCTCCAGCGTGACACCCGCTGGGTGGGAGAAGGGGAGAGAAACTGCTTGAAATCCACATGAGAAAAACGGTCTGTTTTCCTGCTGTTCTTGCTGGCAGAATGGCTTCGTGATCTCGCAGGTCAGCAGAACGTTCTAAAACGAGCTGCTTCGAGAGGAGCCTCCACGCGGCTCCCGGGGGAGGCAGGAATCCCCCCCCACCGCTGCTTCCCCTTGGAAAGGGTGGCTCTGCATCCGGCCCACGAGCTCTGCTGCAGACTAGATCCGGGGTAGGCAGAACCTGCTCAGCTGATTCACATTTGGGGGGGATTTTCTGCGGCAGTTTTAAGGTCTGGAGCCAGAGCTCGTTCTTAGGCTTAAAGRTTGCTGCCTTTTCAATAAAACCTTTCCTGGTCTCGGTATTTCTGTCTCTGAGCACCTCTCTGCTACCGGAGCCAGGAGGGTGGGCGCGGGGTCCCTGTGCAGCCCGGCYCCGCTCGGCGCTGCCTGGCTCGGCCCTCCCTCCCCTCGGTGTGTACGCGGGGCCGGACGGRCCGTCCCGCCCAGGACACTCCATCTCCGGAGGGAATCAGCGGCGCAAACCAGGCGGGCACAGGGGACCCYKYGCCGGGCRCTGCCTCCCCGTCRCAYCCTCCCACCCGCGCRGCTGYGGGCACCGGGCTGGACCCGGCGGCACCTCTGGGCCCGAGACGCCCTGTGGCCGGGGCTGGGGCCGGAGCCCGGACTGCAGGGCTGGATCTTGTGGCTGTAGCAGCGGGTTTGGCCGGTGCCGGGTTGGGGGGTGGCCTTGYCCAGGCCCGCRCACAGGCGGGTGCCCTGCGCAGGGYAGTGCCCTGGGTGCYGGCACTCGGTGTTCGAGTGCGGGGCCGAGGCAGCCGGAGGGCAGGGCAGGATGGAGGAAAACCCTCTGCAGCAGCCCCTGGCCCTGGAAAACTGCCTGCAACCACGCACGGGTGCCCAGGGAGCCGCTGGGTGCCAGGTCCTGCACGGGCATCAGCCTCAGCCCCGGGCAAGCGACATTCCCAAAATGTCCCTTCCGGGGCCGACAGCCGCTCCAAGGGCTCCATCTCTTCACCGGTCTGGCCCAGCCCCAGCTGATAACRGCATCTCCGATGACTTGTTGCTCAATGCCGGCCCCGCTCCGTAATCGCTGTTTATGTTGGAAGATGCTAAAACCGCAAATGCACTTTGTGCAATCCCCAATCCTCCAGTCCCACTTCCACGATTTAGGCRTCTTTGCTCCTTTCCGTGTCAGTGCAGCTATATAAGGACCCGCTGCCCTTGTGCAGCAGAGCGGGACGCGCAGGGGCCGGCGGCTGTGTCAGCCCCAGGGTCTCCCTAGAACCCAGCGTCGGGCTTTGTGATTCGCGAGGGGGCAGGTAAAGAGGGAGGCTGCGTGGGGGTGCAGGGGGATGGGGTCGATCCCTCCAAGGCTGCTGGGGAGCAAGGAGAGGCCGTGGGGGACGCCGGGGKGGCAGGGGCAGGGAGGCAGAGCAGCTTCGGGCTCAGGGCCAGACCCAGGAATCGGGAGGAGAGGAGGGACACGGCGCGGTGAAGAGCCTTGCTGGGAAAAGGAAAAGGGTTTCGAGTAGTTTTCGGGGTGGCGGTGCCCCCCTAACGCCGCTGTTGGTGCTCAGTTGAACCGTACCTCCGCAGCGGCCGCAGGGGCTGTGGCGCAGCTCGCCGCGCCGGGACGTGCCGAGGGTGTCGCAGC
>PTEX01000319.1:688103-708976 GCA_003342815.1 Eudromia elegans
GGCGCGCGGGCAGCCCCACGACGCCGTGCTGCGCATCGACCAGGGCCGCCTCGGCGACGGTGAGTGCTGCGGGGGGGCCTCGGCGCGCGTGGCAGGGGGTGACGGCGGGAGGTGACACAGCACGAGGTCACCTGCAGAAACCCCCRGCGTCCAACAGAGCTGTTGCTTGGCGGTTGTTGTTGTCGTTGTTATGACCCCACGCCGTGTCTCCAGCTCTTGCAGGCTCCTTGCAGCGCAGCAACGTCCTCCAAGGCGCCCTGGGCGCCCTGCCCCTAGGGAGCAGCCTCGGTGGCCTCGCCGGCGGTGCCCTTGGTGGCCTCGCTGGAGGTGGCCTCGGTGGCGGTGTCCTTGGCAGCGGTGGCCTCGGCGGGGGGCTGCTCGGCAGCGTTACTGGGGGCTTGCTGGGCGGCACGGGCGGCACGCTGCTGGGGGGGCTCACGGGCGGCCTCCTGGGCCGCGACGGTGGAAGAAGCGCTGAAGACGCCTACAGAGGAGCCCCCAGGAGCCTCCCTGGTACCCCCAGCGACACGGCAGCCGCCCACGACGTCCTCTCGGAGGGGACCCCCGCAGGGGCCCAGGGGGCAGGGGGGCTGCTGGGCCGCGGTGGCCTCCTCGGCGTCCTCGGCGAGGGAGGTCTGCTCGGCACTGTGCAGGGGCTCACGGGGTAAGGAGGAGGTGGCTGCACCGGGCGGGGGGACTGTCCCCRTCCCACATTTGCTGCAAGGCTCTGGGACCGGCGGGGAGGTTGGGAGGAGGGGGACATGGGACATGCGTGGGGCCCCATGTCCCGCACTTGACCCGGTGCCGAATGCCCCTAAGGAAAGCGGTGAAGGAGCCACAAGGCTGTGGTGGCTCCCAGGCTCCTTGTGCGGGTGGGCTGGGAGCGAGACCCTGGGGGTTGCAGGGACACAGGGACGCAGGGACACAGGGACACAGGGACGCAGGAACGCTGGCACTCGGCCTGAGCGTCCCCCGTGCGCTGCAGGCTGCGTGTCGTGGAGCTGACGCTGCCGCGGGTGTCACTGCGGCTGCTGCCCGGCGTCGGCGTCCACCTGAACCTCTACACCAGGGCGTCCATCAGCGCCAGGAGGTGCGTGGGCCCGCGGACCGGCCGCCTCGGCTCGCTGCTGTTGCGGGCTGGCGACCACCCCAGCGGCAGCGGGGACGGATGAGCCCCATGGGCAGCGCGGCTGGGCCGTCCCCCGCGGTGGCCACGACGGCTTCTCGTCCCCGCGCAGCCTCCTGGGCTTCCTGGACCTGGAGGTGGAGGTGAACGTCACGGCGCGCGCCAGGCTCACCATGGGCGGCCCCGGCTCCCCCCGCCTCGTGCTGGAGACCTGCGACACCCTCCTGGGCGGCATCCACGTGCGCCTCCTGCGCGGGTAAGGGCCCCGCGACGCGACACGTGCGCCGGGATGGGGCACGCAGCCCCCCGCCCAGCCCGCCCAGCMCGCCCGCCCGGGGAGGCTCCCAGCAGCACGGAGAAGGCAGCCCTGCGCCCTGCGCTCCTCACTGCCCCTGTGCTTCCCACCATCCCCATGCTTCCCACCATCCCCACGCTTCCCACCGCCCCCGCGCTTCCCACTGTTCCCACTGCCTCTGCTGGGATGCAAAACCCAAGCATTCACCCTGTGCTGTGCTGCTGCAAGCACGCCGCTCCGGGCACTCTGTGTGCTCTGGGGTCACAGGGAACTGTCTAACAAGAACCTGCTGCTTTGAGCATCATTCGACTGGTTTGTTTGTTTGTTTGTTTGTTTGTTGTTTCAYGCTGCTCCTGTGTTTTCCTGCAGCCTGCTCCCCATTGTGGACAACTTGCTGGCGAGCGTCCTGAACAGGCTTCTCCCCAGCCTGGTGAGTCCGCGGTGCCGTCACGGTGCAGCCCCGTGAGCAGAGCCAGGTCCAGCTTCGGTATCCTCATGGCACGAGACACGCCAGGGCATTGCAGACAGGGGCGAGAGCCCCATTGCCCAGGGAAAACAGGACGCAAATGGGCTGTGCTGTGTCCCCTGCGCCCCAATGCTGCCTCACACCCTCTCCTGCAGCTCTGCCCCGTGGTGGACGTCGCCCTGGGCCTCGTCAATGACCAGCTGGAGCTGGCAAACTGTACGTAGGTCCCCGCACCACATCCCTGCCCACACATCCCCCGAATCCATCCCCTGCCCAGCCCCGCTGCATCCAGGGGCTTTTCCAGGGGAAAAGGAGTGGATGGGGAGGGGGAGCCGGGGTGACTCCTGCCTCCTTCTCTGCACCCAGCGCTGGTGCCGCTGGGCTTGCTGGGCAGCATCCAGTACACGGTGTCAAGCCTGCCGCTGGTGACCGGCCAGTTCCTCGAGGTGGATTTGAACGTAAGGCCTGTTTCTCCTGCCTCCCTTGCGTGTTTGAGGGTTGTGGCGCTTYGCGGCAGGGCCGTGGGTCGGGGCTGCCTCGTTCCTGTGGCCGCCGCGCGTCGGACGGAGCTCAGGTTCCGCGGGTGTCGCGGCAGCCTCCGGCCACGCTGCGACCGGTCGGGCCTTTCCTCCCGCGCGGCTGCAGACCGTGGTGGGGCGCGTGGCAGGAGGCCTGGTCGACCACCCGCTGGGCCAAGYGGAGGCTGCCGCGCTGCCGCCGAGGGTCCCCATGCCCCCGCTGCCGCCCATGCCGGACACCAGCTCCTCGCAGCTGGGCCTCTCCGTGAACTTCCTGGGCTCCGTGCTGGCGGCGCTGCAGAAGCAGGGCGTCCTGGACTTGGACATCTCCAGCGGGATGGTGAGCTGTGGCCCCGTGGCGGCGCTGCCCGGCTCCGCGGCACCGCGGCTCCCCTGGGCGCTCTGCCTTGGCCCCGTGTCAGCGTTCAGCATCTGTCGGGGGTTCTGCGGGCAGAGCCGCCCACGCTGCAGCCGGGGGCTCCTGCTGCACCCCAGCGGTGTCCCCGCTTGTGTGCCGCAGTTCCCGGAGCTGCCGCCGCTGACCACGTCGACGCTCGGAGCCCTCGTCCCGGCGGTGAGTGCACGGTCCCGCCCGCAGCCTCCGGAGCAGGGCCCCGGCAGCAGCTGCTCCCGGATCCTGCTGCCTTGCTTGTCCACGTGCCAGCGGGCACACGAGCTCCCGTCACCAACCGCGGTCCCGCCGGGTGCCCGCAGGTTTTCCAGGCGTACCCCGAGTCGCACGAACTGCTGCTGAAAGTTGCGGTCCCCAAAGCACCGGTGGTGACCTTAAAGAAAAACAAAGGCGTGATCCGGCTCACGGCGACAGTGGACATGGTGGTGCTCCATCCCACCGACGTGCAGAAGTCCCTCTGCCTCCTCCAAGCCGTGGGTGCTGGGGACGCTCCGGCCGTGCCGCCCGCGCTCCCCGCGGCGTGGGGACAGGCAGAGCCCGCGCGGGGCCCGGCCCRGCCCTGAGCYCGCCGCTCTCGCCGCAGGACGCTGCTCTGCTGGCCCAGTTCTCRGTGCAGGAGCACAGGCTGAGGATCAGCGTCACCCTCGAGAAGTAGGTGTTGGGCCGGTGTCACCCGTCCCACGGGACAGCGAGATGCTCGAATGGCTGGTGGGGGSAGATGGGATCTTCATGAGGGACAGTCCAAGGCTGCTGCAGACACRTCCGACAAACAAAAGAGTTGCCTTAATTTTACTAATTTCTGCTCCTTTCTTTTCTCCCTGCAGGACTGAGCTCTTCTTGGTGTCTTCATCCATCGGCGACTTTGATGTAAGAGCACGGCCGGGTTCAGCAGTGTGTGAAACCCATGGCAGGAGGCAGAGTGTTGATAGATATTAGTTCAGAAGAAATAAGGGCTGATTGGGTTGTAACTTTGGTGTCATGTTTGGACCAAAGCCTCTCTTCCTTTTGGAGATGTATATTCATGGATCATCCATTGGCAACTTGCAGGCAAAATTCTGTAAATCTGTATGTGAAAARCAGTGACAGGGAATGGGGGCTCAGTCCCTTGTCCTGACCCCAGGATGCCCAGCGCAGAGGTGGCAGAGCGGGAGTGCTCTGTGCTCAGCGTTCAGCGGAGTGTGTTATACTGCCTGATAAACCACGGGCTCTGCGGGACYATCCCTCTTGCCCTGGAAGCTGAGCGCTAAGTGGCCGGGGAAGGTCCATGTCCCCCAGATGGGGTTTGCAGATGGTGCGAGCGGAGCGGCTCTGCGGGGCTCCCGCGGGGCACTGACCCCCTCCCTGCTGCAGACCTCGCTCCTGGACGTGCTGGTGGAGAAGATTTTCAACGTTGCCTTCCTGCCGTCCATGAACAGTAAGGCTGCCCTGGACCCCAGCACCCACCTTGGGGCTGTCCCGGACCCCACCACCCACCTTGGGGCTGCTCTGGACCCCACCACCCACCTTGGGGCTGCCCCAGACCCCAATGCCCACCTTGGGGCTGCAGGAGCTGCCATGGGTTTTCAGCACCCCCTGACCTGCCCCTCCCCACCACTAGGGCCCATAGGAGCCAGTAGCACTAGTTTGCTCCCACAATGGAGACAATTTGCACTGTCATTTTAGGGGAGGGAAACAAACCCCTAAGAAACACAGGCCCCGTGAAAGGAGCCCTTTCCCACCAGGGAAAGTGCCCTTGGCGCTACCAAAGGGCTGCAGCCTCCAGGAGGCCGAGCTCCTGTCCAAGGGAGGGCTGGAAGCAAAGGAAGAGCTTCCAGAGGGGAAACCCACGGGCAGAGAGCTGGGGTAGCCGTGGGGTCCCTGTGCCCCAGGCTCAGGGGTAGCTCTGCCCCGCAGCCCTGCTCGGAAGAGGCATTCCCCTGCCCAAGCTGCTCAACATCGACTTCAGCAACGCCGACGTGGACGTCATCGAGGTGAGCGTCTGGGTGGCCAGGTCCACTGCCCAGAGCAACCCGAGCATCCCGAGCATCCCGCCATCCGCTCCCCTGGGTGGCTGGATGTGTATCCCGAGCATCCCGAGCATCCCGCCATCCGCTCCCCTGGGTGGCTGGATGTGTATCCCGAGCATCCCGCCATCTGCTCCCCTGGGCGGCTGGATGTGTGTCCCTGAACATCCCCAGCATCCCGAGCATCCCGCCATCCGCTCCCCTGGGYGGTGGGATGTGTATCCCGAGCACCCCGAGCATCCTGCTCCAGCTTGCCAGGCAGGCAAGCTGCTGCGGGGACTGCTGCTGCGGGAAGCACATGTGGATGGAGYTGGACTCTGCCCCTTGGCTCCACTAGGACCTGCTCGTGGTCTCAGCATGAGCCRGGACATGGCTCGGAGATGGAGACCCCCATTTGGACGTGCCCCTGGGAGCAGCGGAGCAGCCAGCGGGCGCCTGCAGCGGCGGCACGGGCTCCACCACGGCTCTCGCGGGACGGCCGGTCCGCGCCTGCCACTCGGCTCCAATAAAACCAGCCCCCTGCAGCACGCGGTGCCTCCGAGCTGCCGGCCGGTGCACCGGGACGAGCCGGGATCCGGCCCAAGGTGGGGGGGAGCGAGGGAAGAGACATCCTGGGTGAGACCCGCAGCCTGCCGGGATCATCCATCAGCGCTGCTGGGCTGGGGGCAGCTCCCGGGGATGCGCCTGGCCTGAACGGGTGGCCCTGCAGCCCGTGGGCGTTCAGCACCCGCATGGCACCTGGAGCAGAGCAATCCCAGCACCCGGAGCAGAGCAATCCCGGCTGCGGTGCCGGTGCTGCCCCGTGAGGCCAGCGCGGGCTGGGGCTCCAGGGGCTCCAGCGCCCTGGGCCACGCGGCTGCAGCTCCCGCTGCCTCGTGCTCCATCGTCAGGGTCTGCCGGAAACTGCTGCGTGTCTTGCCTGGGAAATTCCCACATCTCGGAGCTTGTCTTGGCCCTGAAAAGCCCTTCACGAGCTGCGGAGAGGAATGACTGAAGGAGGCAGATTTGAGAATAGGAAAGTGCCCTTGTCCGCTGGAAGCGCTCCAAGAGCGAGACGCACAAGGTGGATGCAGCCACATCCCCCCGGCCGCTGCTCCGGCTCTGCCCCGATGCCCCCGGGATGGGCACGTCCCGGGCTGCTCTGCAAGGGGCCGAGTGCCACCATGTCCCAGGGCTGCGGGGCAGATGTGGCCGTGATCAGCCCTTCCTCGGGCTCTGGGCAGGCCCTGGTCGGGGCTGCTGTGCACAGCAACCTGCAAAGCAGCGAGAAATTCCCAYGGGAACAGCTCCCAGGAGCTGGAGCCCAGCCCTGGCCCCCAGGGATATTGAGAGGTTGCAGAGCCGCAGCCCTGCGCAGCATGGATGGCTCCCGACGGGACCGGGGTCCCAGGAGGGCGGTTTCCTGGTGGGGGTCCAGGGATCCCAGGGGAAGAATGGGCTCCCCTTGTTGCTGCTCCTGGCGGGGATCCTGGCGGTCCCAGGGATGCAAGATCCAGCAGGTTCCCATTGGGGCTCCCGGGAGCCGGAGGGGATCCTCTGGAGGGGATCCGTGCTCCCGGCAGGGATCCTGTGAGCGCAGGCAGCCAGAGCCAGCTCTGGGCCAGGATGGGTGGAAAGCTGGGCCAGGGTGGGAGCAGAGCCAGGGCAGCGAGGGAGCCCGAGGCCGCGGGGATGGGCTCGGCACGTGGCCCCGGGCTGCTGCTGCGTGCGGTGTGCGGGGCCAGGCCAGGGCCCCGGAGCCCGGCTCGTCCTTTCCTCATTCCTGCGCCCGGTATAAGAGCAGCTCCGCCGCGGCGGCCGCCAGAGCCGCGGGCAGCGTCGGAGGCAGCAGGTAAGAGGGGCCGCGGCCCCGCTCGCAGCCCGCGCACGACCCACGGCACCGAGAGCAGGCCTTCTGATGCTGCCTGCCTTTGAAWTCTGCAGCAGCATTTAATCATTCATGAAAATTAATTTTTAAAGCTAGGAGAGCTCTTGCTTGTGAAGTCCCACATGCAGTTTTGTTGTTCAGTTTATTGCAATGATTAAACTAGCAGAAATGAAAAGGGCTTTTTTGAGCTCTTGGTGCGCAGCATTCAGAGCAGTTTTGAGCTTGCCAGACCTTGACCCGCTCATGCAGGGAAGGATTTAGCTGCCCAGCCGAGCACGCTCGTGTGCACTGGGCGTCTTGCACACGTGCCCATCCGGGCGAGCAAGGAGCTGTGCTACCGAGGCCGAGCCAGGCACGTAACTGCACAGACACTGCTCTACTTGATCACGTATTCGCTCCAAGAGCTCCTTAAAAAGACCTGAAAACCATTTTGGCTTCCTCTTACAATGCTGCCCACGTCTCGCAGAGACCCTCCAACAAATCCTGCTGATTTTATTTGACACAATTTTCAATCGAAGCTGCTCAAGCCTCTCTCCCTCTCTCCTGTTCAATAATCACAGCTACAGGAGCTGTGCATCATTACATGCTGATCAAAGGCAGAACGTAAAAGACAGTCTAGTGAATTAAAGTCTAATTTAATTGTGCCAAGAACTGCCATAAAGGGATTTTTAAAAGTATCTGGAACAGATAAAGAAGTTGTTCGGTGTGACCTAAATATTATTTCTCAGTGCTGCAACTCTGCAATATGCAGATCATGGGCTGCCTTCACTGCAGAGGCAGCACCGGCCTCACCYGGACCGCACCGTGGGCGCCGGAGGCAGAGGCTGAGCTAAAACGCAGCCCATGGAAAGGCTTTGGGATGGACTTTTTTCATTTCTTTGCAAGCACCTTTATGGGCTCGAGCAAACACTCCAAGCAAGGGCTGCAACCCTAGCTGGAGCAAGGGGTGTGAGAACGAGAGGCCCTTGACAGGGTTTTCTATTGAATAGAGCAGATCAAATACGCAAAAAAAAAGTATGGGGGTGGGGGYGGCGGGGGCTGCTTTCCTGAGCTGAATGGAGCAAAATGAGCCAAACAAACAGCAGCTCCACGGACAAGTGGCTCTGGTTTTGGCTGCGGGCTGGGCCCGGCGCGGTGCAGGGCTYCGACCCTGCGGTTTGGAGGTGGCTGCGGTGCCAGCGGTGCCAGCCCAGGGCAGCCCCCGCTCTGGGCACGAGGCCGTCCCCGGCTCGTCCTGCCCGGGCGCTGACTCGTCCCTCGGCTGCTGCGCAGGGAGATGCTCAAGTGCTGCTGCTGCCTCGCCGCGCTCTGGGCGATGCTGCTGCCCACGAGCCAGGGCCTCCTTGGCCTGGGAGACGCCCTGGGGCTGCGTCCGGCGCGGGACGGAGCCGGTGAGTCCTGGGTTCGTGCTGCGGGGCGGCGCGGGCACCGCGGGAGCTCCCCTTGCCCCATCGGCGGCGACGGGCTCGGTCCCTGTGCCTGCCCCGGCTGACGTCCCGCAGGCACCRAGGGCAAAGCCCTTGGCTTGGAGGGGTGCAGGGTCCCCAGTACTTGCACAAGTGGCACCCGGGTGGGAGATGTCCTGGAGGAACCTGGAACAGACATTCCTGTGTCCAAGGACAAATCTGCCCCAGCACAGGGACCGGTCCAGCCACGGCTCTGTGCTGGGCGGTCCTAGCGCATCCGAATTGCGCTCTCGCTGGTGAAAAGAAGGYCTGATGCTAACGGAGACTCTGGCGGCACAGGAGGCGTGCTGGGTGCCGGCGTGCCCGGCGGGCAGGGCGGCGTGCTGGGCACGGGCCTCCTGGGCGGAGGAGGGCTGCTCGGAACCGGCCTCCTGCGCACAGCGAGTGAAGGCCTCCCGGGGGCGGGAAACGCGTCCGGCGGCGCTGGGCTCCTTGGCACCGGCCTCCTAGGTGAGGAGGGTCCGCTCGGCATGGGAGTGCATGGGGGAGAAGGGATCCCTGCCTGTTTAAGGCAGGCTGGTAACGAAAGTCTGACTGTTGCAGGGGGACAGTCGAGCAACAGCGGTCTGCTTGGCACTGGGGTCCTTGGCAATGGTCTCCTCAGCAATGGCCTACTTGATAACCAAGGTCTTCTTGGAGAGAAGGGTCTGCTTGGCACCGGGGTCCTTGGTGGGGACGGCCTCGTTGGCAATGGTCTACTCGGCAATAAAGGTCTTCTTGGAGAGAAGGGTCTGCTTGGCACAGGTCTGCTTGGAAAAGGTCTCCTAGGCAATGGAAGTCTCCTTGGTCTCGACGGTCTTCTGGGTGAAGGGGGCCTTCTGGGCGGAGGAGTCCCTCAGATGTCAACGCAAGRCTTTGACTGGTAAGCCAGGGCAGAAGCAGAGCCGTGCTGCTCGCTGCAGGTCCTCAGCACCTCCGCAAGACAGGAAAAGCCTGCATGAGCCGGAGGCCTGTCCTGGTATTTTAGAACTGAGATCGGTAAATGACAACAGACACTTGGCCAGCACTTCTCTGAGAGGCCAGTGGTAAATCCCAGCTGGAGCAGGGCTGACCCTTTCCCACCTATTCCACTTTGCCGCAAACTTGACTTGGGGCTCGGCTGCCAGACCCTCTGGCTCCTGTCTCAAGCCTTGCTTTGGTTTCGGCCTCCAGGTTGAAGGTTCTGAACCTAGAGACCATCCGAGCCTCGTGGAGGGTCGTCCCGGGAGGCGAGCTCCTCCTCAACCTGTACTCGAAGATGACGCTGAACTTGCCAGGGTGAGTGGTCTTGGGGGCGAGTAAAACTGAGGAGAAGGCCTGAGGGAAGGCCTGGGAGTGCCGGGGTGGGATGGGGCATCTCCGCGTGCTGGAGAAGCAGCAGCAGACGCAGGGCAAGGCGCTCGTGGTGCTTCCCACCTGCTCCTCCACCAAACCTCCAGCTTCCCTCGCGCTAAGGCCCAGCAGCTGGTGAAGCCGAGGTCACCCGTCACCGTCACCGCCAGCCCTGGCCCCGCACGTAAGCAGCRGGTCACCAGCACCTTCAGGCATCTGCTGCTGAAGGGCCATTGTCTGCTCATTCACGGCCCCACTTGAACAATCCGGAGGGCTCGGGTTTCTGTCCTTCCTGCAGGGAGAGCAGCACTTTGGAAAGCCAGTGAACCCGTGCAATTCTRTGGTAAAGGAAGTTTCAGAAAATAAATATTGGCTCTTAGCAGAGGTGGCACATTGCGCCCATCTCCGGAGCTGTTCTGAACTCACACCTTAGCGCTTCCTTGGAAATCTTGTTTGCTTGGTTGTGCAAAGCCGTTGACCTCACCAGGGCACAGATTTTGGCCCAAGAGGCTGCAGAGGCCGAGGAAAATCCGGAGGGGAAAGCACCGGCCCAGCCGAGCCCGCTCGTCGCTCGCCCGCCAGCACGGCCGTGCCGGGCGGCTGCCGAGCCCCAGGAGCCTCGGCCCTCTCTTCCAGGGTCTTCCTCTTTCTGAGCGGCTCCTCGGTAGAGATGAACATCACGTCACACGTTGCCCTGACGCAGGACACCCCCGGCGACCTCAGGCTCGTGATTAAGGACTGCGGCAGCATGTTCGGAGGCTTTAAAGTCAACCTGCGGCAGGGGTGAGCGTGGGGACGGTCAGCTCTGCTGTGCGAGTTGAGCTTATTTTGCAGCTTGTTTTGCAGCTTCTTTTACATCTTCTCATGCAGAAATGCCCAGGGTCTCTCCAGACCCGTCCTGCCCACGAGGCCTTGGTGCTGATGCCGATTTTGGGTTTCTGCTTTTTCCTTTGCAGCCTCTTCACCAACATAGTGAGCAGTTTGGTGAACTCTTCTCTTCGGTCTTTCCTACCAGCGCTGGTGAGTTTGGGGAAAATCCCTCCACTGCGGGAAGCTGCAGTTTAGCTGAAGCTGCTGCTCTTTCCCCATGGTCTAGCATTTAAATTTATGCCTATATAAATATATATATACATGCGCACAGACACACGTCCACATCTCATAACTGAATTCTGCAAACTTCCTTGATGTTCCTTGCAGTCAGGATTTATTTGTTAGCAGTAATTCGGATTCCATCATGCAATGTTACGGGCTAATGTGTAACCAATTGCTTTCTGAAACGCTTTCCTGTGCCGAGGCAGTGCGGGAAGCAGAAGTGACAGCATCACTTAGGAAAAAAGGTGCTTGTTAGAGGTGCTCTTATTCTGTTAAATGGAAGTGCTGCCGTTTGGAGACGCAGGCTGGGCAAATTATGCTGCTTGTTTTCTGTGGAGGAAACTCTGTCCTAGAGCTGCTTGTTCCCCCTCGGTTTAAAGTCCGTGAAACTCAAGTGCTGGTGGGGAGCGGCGGCTGCCGCAGGGCTCTCACCGGGGCGCTTCCCTTGGTGCCTTGCAGTTCTGCCCGTTACTGAACATTTGGTTCAGCATCATCAACATGAAGCTGCAGTTCCTCAACCGTAAGTTGCCAGCGTTCCTCTTCCACACGGATTTTGCTAGTGGCACTTGAGCTTTCCGCGGCTGCCCCTGTGCGGCCTCGGCTCCCTCCCTCCATCCGCACGGGCAGACGGATGCGCCGACGGCCTCTCTCTGTGCAGGCGTCATCTCCTTCGGACTTCTCGGGAAAATCCACTCTGCCCTGGCCAACGCGCCCGTGACGACGGGGCAGTTCATGGAGCTGGATTTGCAGGTGCAGCCTTGCTCAGGGTCCACGGTGGCCGGCGGGTTTGTCCCCATCCTCAGCCAGGCCCTGCCTGCCCCGCAGTCACAGCGTCCATCACGCTCTGACACTGCTGCCACCTCTCTTCTTTTTTGCAGAATACTCCTTTCCCCAGCGCCTTCATCAACTGGCTCCTGCGGAGTGAGTCCAGCCCCAGCAGAGCACAGGGACCAGCGAGGGGCAGGATGCTGAGCACCCAGGGGGCAGGGTGCTGACATCAGCAGGGCTCGGGGTGCTGGGCATGGTGCAGCACAGGGTGCTGAGCACAGCACAGGGTGCTGAGCTAGACCCAGTAGCTCATGGCAGCAATGCAGGAGCCCCTTCTGCTCCCATGGAAGGGCTGAGCACCCTGTGCCTGGCTGGCAGCTGCCAGGGCCCGTTACTGGGAGCTCTGAGCTCCRGGAGCACAAAGCGACATGGGGAGGGAGGAGCCCCAGCCTCCCCCCAGGCCTCTCTGTCCCTCGCGT
Organism: Eudromia elegans; assembly: GCA_003342815.1. Lineage (NCBI taxonomy): Eukaryota > Metazoa > Chordata > Aves > Tinamiformes > Tinamidae > Eudromia > Eudromia elegans. The sequence goes on from PTEX01000319.1 coordinate 699,907, forward strand.
CCCCGGTGCAGCCGGGGTTGTGGCTCTGGGCTGGCCCGTGCGGCCCCGCGGGCACAGCCAGGAGCAGGGCTGGGGGTGGCCGGCGCTCACCACGTCCTCTCTCCAGTCGCAGGGGTTCGTCCCGGCAGCAGCAGCCAGTAGCTCCGGTCCCGAGGTGACGGGCACACGGCGGGTAAGGCCACGCGGGGCTGCCCTTGGTCCTGCCCGGGCCCCTCTCGTGTCCCTGTCCTTGCTCCTGTCCGTGCCCAAACTCTTACCCACATCCATCCTAGTGCCCTTGTCCTTGGCCATGCCAATATCCTTGATGATGTCCATGTCTGCACCGCTCTCCATGTCGTGATCTGTCCCCATGTCCATTTCTATGCCCAATCCATGTCCATGCCCCTGTCTAGGCTAGAGCAGTTCCTGCTCCAAGTGGCAGCGGGGGCAGCACGGATCTTTCCCCAGGTGCTCTGGGTACCCCTCAGAGGAAGATGCTCCGAGGACTAAGGCGAAGACCGAGTCAGCGCACCCAAGCAAAGCCCACGGCACGGGTCTGTGCCCGGCTCAGGGCTGAGCGAGCCGCGTGTCCCTCTGCCACCCGCGCCCTGGCGGGCTGGGCGCTCGGAAACACCAGCTCCTTCTCTTTGCTCTCCCTCCGTGCCTTGATTTGTTTGTTTGAAAATGAACGGTTGCCTTTTCTGGTGATTTTATATCTTGAGAGGGAAAAAAATAAAAGCCTCCCAGCTAAGCCGGGTGTTCCTCCGCACACTTCCATTAACGGGGTTTGAAATCGCCCTTCACCGTGGGTTTCTAGTCAAGGCGGAGGCTGCGGCGCTGCCGTCGCTGCTGCTGTTCTCACGCAGCTCGGCTCTGCAAACACCCCGGGAGGTAAATGCTGCTTTGGAAAGGTGATGCCCGCTCCCCAGCAGTGCAGGACGACGCAGAGGGGACACATCAGCGGACGGGGGGGGACACGCCAGCCTGTGACATAGATGGGTGACAGATGAAAAAACAGAAAAATAGAAAAAAAATAGAAAAATAGGAATAGAAAAATGATAGAAAAATGATATCAAAGAATGGCACCAAAACAGGACCTTATTAATAGGAAAGTCAAGATATAAAACTAATTCAAAGCTAAAGAGGCAGGACACCTCCTCTTGAAGGGAAGGAGAAGTCAATACTCGCTGTCAGCCAGGGAAACAAGCGGCTGGGGACGGAGGAGGTGGCACAGGGGAGCAAACGGGGAACGCAGCTCCCGGGGAGCACTGAGCATTATCACCTGCCATCAATATGCAAAACCCGGCTCTGTTCCTCATAATCATTACTTTAAGAACAAGAGAGTAATAAAAGGATCTCAGCTGGCCTCAAAGCAGGATGGGGAGGGAAGGAGGCACTGCTGTCAGGTTCTCTCACCTCGAAATGGGTGGTCAGGCAGAAAAGGTCAGAATGAACAGAGAAAGGTGTGCGTCAGCCCTTCTCGGAGGCATCGGCCACGATTTTAACAGGCACAGGAAAAACAACCTGAAAAAGATGCTGCAGGGTAGTTAACCTGGTTATTTTTATTAGCAGGCACACGCTGGCTTTGGTACCTGTCACTTTTGAGTGATGATGCTTATGTCCTGCCTCTTCCCTTGGTATTTCAAACCAAAGAGGCCTTCTCGTCTCCTTAAAATCCTCCTGTCAAAGGCTTACACCAGACAGAGGGGCCTCTGAGATGATCTGTGAATCTGGGCTAGGACGCTCCCCTCTCTGGGGACGGGCTGGCTGAACAGAGCTGCATTTCTTAACACTTCAGCACCCACATGGATTAGTGCTGACTGTGCAGCGCCAGGAGTCACCTCTGAGAGAGGAGAATTAGCTCTGGGGTAATCAGCAAAATGCGTTTGTTTCCTAAGCTGAGGTCTAATGAATACTCAGCGAACCATACTGTTTTCAAAGAGATAGAATTGTAACTCAGACCCTGTGGAGGAGGAGAAAAGACTTTCTAGCACAACCCTTTCATATTAATTTAAAAATCCTGCAAATTCATACAGGAACCACTTTACAAAAGCTTGATCAGCTTCTTCAGTATTTCTCGCTGCATAGAGCCTTTTACAATCTTTTATTTTAATAATAAGTTATCCCTATGAACAGATACAATTCTGTCTCACATCTTGCAAGAGACTTTAGCTGCAAGTGCAGGTTACAGCTATTGCTTGAATAGACAGACAAGGCTGTACTGGGGCAATGTGGCCCACGTTAACTGTGGGTTCCGATTAAAAAAAGGCAATTATAAGATGAACTTCCTGAAGTTACTGGCCATTTCAATGGTACCAACCATTTCTCCTCTCCAGTGAAGCAGAGAGTCGGACATACCAAAAAAAAAAAAAAGAGGTGGGGAGAGAGAGAAAGAAAAAAGCGAAAAAGGAGCCCCAAACTCCTTGTGTTTGCACCAAAAGTTCTGACAGGTAACGCTCATCTGCCCAGTCCTTCCAATATGCATTCCCTTAGGCCTAGGGGCAAGCACATCCCTCTAGCCTAGATCCCAATATCTCCAGTGCAAGGGGCACATTCCCTCAGTCCTTGGATATGGCATATTAAGCATCATCTGTGCATGTTAAACACAACTTTATATTCCACAGTTCTGGGCCACAATCCATCACAGAAGCAGGACACACATTCTCCCTTACCAATTACATGCATTTCCCAACAGTGAAGTTAATAATATTTGATAGAAATAAAAAAAAAAGTCCTCCCCYGAGTTGTTTGTCCTCCTGTGCTGTCCCTCTTCAGCAATAGTCAGGGTTGTGTCTTTTAGGTGCTGCAGGCTTTTGCAGTCCCTAAATTCAGCTGAGTYAGTTTCAATGCCCTCTTCTGCAGACATTGATTTCTCCAGCTGCGATGAAATAGAGGACATGATTGAAGACAGAGACTGACCTGCAACTCTGCGAGGGGCAGGAGCACCAGGGAATATATGAGATCTTGCAGTTGTTGGGTTTGGCAGGTCCATGAGCAGCTTCTATGCCTTTCACCTACAAACCTGCACAGATCTATGGCAGAAGGTCGTTGCCAAAAGGAAAAGGAAAATCTCTAGTTTTGTCCCTACTTGACCAAACTTCTTGTTTCTTCCCGTAGAAATTTGCTGGTTTTGCCTCACGTCTGCAGGGATGCATCAACAAGCTGCAGAGCGGGAGAGGGTGGTACAGCAAAGCGGGACTCCCTTCAGGGTCTGAGAGCTGGCAGAGGTTACCTGAAAGCAACAGCATAACAGTCCTTAGGAACAAAGCCACTTAGAAAGATCTGTTTTAGCTTTAGGCTCTCCTGGCAGCAGCTGCTCCAGAGAACAGCACAATGCAGGAAAAAATAGCCCAAGAAAATAAGCTTTGTAGGCAGGTCACCTTCACCAACACGTAGTCTCCTGGCTGGGCCCTGACCAGAGCTTTGCCTTCTGCATCCTCTATTTCAACGTCAGGGAAAATCACCTTGATGTTGCCATCATTCCTCCCACACAACTCCGAGGGAGAGCGCTTGCTGGGCTGAAAGGAGAATAGGGAACATTAGCTGAGTGGTAATAACTCTGATTCATTGCTGGGCTTTATCACAGCAGGAATTAATTGAGCACTACTGGCAGTATTAAAATCCACTTTCCACGCTGGTAAGCATGCTGTGAAACAAAGTCCTACAGTCAGAGCTGCTGTGCTTCAAACCACACATGAAAGCCAGTCCTAGAAAACCTGCACTGCTTCAGAGCTTGCCTCGAGACAGGTCTCCACCTACCCCACYCATTTCCAGCACCACCAGGCCTTCTGTTAGGAGTCTCATCTTCACAGATGCATAAAGGACCAACAAGCTGTCTGTGCCATGCCAACAAGCATCAACTAATCATTTTAGTCTCATCCAGTTACTTGATGTCTGTTTGAATTTGGACCAAGGTTTTTAGAAGCAAGGTGGCTAAAGCTCTAAACCAAAGGAATTATGCACTCACTAGGCAGCATCCCATGCTCCTCTCAGCACTCTGGAAAACGTGCACAGACCTGGTATTGGAGCCCCAGGAATAGAGATAGAGAGATAGAAAGATAGAAGGGATTCTGCTGTGTACAGACTAAGAGCCCCTTGACCAGAGGGGAGAAGGGCAAGTCCACGGTCCAGGCACACTCACCCCCTCCACCAGCACCACTTGCGAGCGGCCCACGACGGCTCCGTTGGCCCTCGCAGCCTCCTCTCTGAAGACAGCAATGAGCTCCTCCAGTCGCCTCCGTTTGACATCCGCAGGCACATCGTCTTGCAGCCGGTGATACGCTCGGGTTTTCTGAAAACAGGCAAAAAAAGCATGGCTCCTCCAGAACTGGACAACCCAAGATCAGAACTTGGTCTTACTCCAGCCACCTGGGCTGCGTTTCAAGTAAGTCACAGCTCTTCATAGGTCACCTGCTCTATTTGCAACCTCAGGGAACATCTTCAGCTACCGTACACATCGCTCTGGCAGGATCCCAAGCACCAATAACATCCTTGATTTCCTTGCATTCTTTCTGTAGCATCTTTTTGGTGGAAGTACAGAGTATTTGTGCTGCATAAAGCAAAGGTTCAGCAGCTCCTGTGAGATGGTGTCTGTTGGCTGGCTGTCCACACAGGCAGGCTATGGGTGCTACTATTTTTAGTAGCATGTTCTGAGGGCTGATCCATACTCCTCTTTTTTCCCCCCTCTCACACTTCCCAACCTCCTGCCCTTTTTCCCCACCAGCCTCTTAAGCCCTGGAGAGAATCTTAATGGAAATGTGTCAAGCATCACCTCTTTCGCTGGTTATTTCTTCTGAAAATTCACCAATTCTCTCCAGCCCTGACTGACAGAAAGGCTCTGTAACTGGACTCAAGCCCAGCTACATCAGCACAATTTTTCACCAGCAAAGACAGACATTCCTGCAGTCAGGTCCCTGCAGACATGGCTGTTCCACCGCAATCACTCTGGAATGTCTGCAGAACCAGGTAACCCAATCAATAATCAACCCTGTTGCTCACCCAGCGGAGCTAGAAGCCTCATAGGCATAAAAGCTGCTCTACAGAGCATGCTGAGAGGCAGTAAACCCTGCAGCTTCACTGCTCTTGCCCAGCATGAGCACCGAACAAATTCACATGCCCTTGATATGCTGCACGGAAGCAAAAAACTTCAACAATATCTTGAGTCCTAGGCATTATTTTCACAGAGACTATGAGAAACAGCACTCAGGAGTGAAGGAAAAAACAGAAAATGAGAAGGTAGGTGAGATGACCATACAGAGGAGAGCGCCTCCTCCCCCAGATCCTCCACTCACCTCTCTCATGCTGTAGGCAAACAGAAAGCCTACGTTATAGCGAACTTCCCTTAGCAAGGACACGGTCTGCTGATGATCCTCCTCAGTCTCCCCGCAGAACCCAGCAATAAAATCACTGCTCAAGCTTACCCCTGTTACAGACACACAGAACAGACAGTAAGACACAATCACGCTGAGGGTCAGACCAAACCAAAGGGAGCCCGTACCTGGAATGCAGTCACGCACGTGCTGCACCAGCTCTAAATATGCTTCTCTTGTGTACCTGCAACAAACAACACATGGATTTGCCGGTCAGAAAATCATCAAGTCAGTGAGGAGAAAACAGCACCCTGGGGCTCTCCATGACCACCACTCACCCCCGTCTCATAGCCTCCAGAACTCGCGTGCTTCCACTCTGGGCTGGGAGGTGAAGCTGTTTGCAGATGTTGTGTCGTTCCTGGATAATCTGGAGGACCTGTAAAGGGCATTCACAAAATAGTCTCAAAACTGGCCCAACTCTGGTAGAATAGCAAAGGGATGAATCTTTCCCAAGCAGAAGCCAGAAAAAAGGCAAATTTGTCAGCTTCAGCACACTCATCTCACCACCCCCAGGACGGTTGTTCCATTTGGGAAGAAGGCACGAAACACACATACCAGCTCACAGCTACTCGCCTGCAAACAGAGGCCCACGTGTCTATTTTACACTCACCTCATCAGGAAAATCCTTGGGGTGTGGAGAGGTGAAACGGATCCTCATTTCTGGGTCAATTCTGGAGACCTGGTCCAGGAGATGTGCAAAGCGCAAGCCTCCTGGTTTGGGTCTGTAGACTGTGCTAAAGCCACGGCTGAGGACTGGGGGAGCAGCCGACTGGAACTGGACCTCAGACATATCTCGAAAGCTGTTGACATTTTGACCCAAGAGAGTCACTTCTTTCACTCCCTAGAAAGATAAACAGTGGCAAAAAATATACAAAACTTGGAAGGTAAAAGCTGCTGAAGCCGCCATGGTTTTACTCGCACTTCAAGGATAAGTTTTCCCAAGGGCAGCCCTCCCTTCTCTGTGTCTCACAGTTAAAAAGGCAATTAAAAAGCAACTGCTGGACCATGAGGTAGCCTTATCTGCAGAGATAAACGCTGCATCACTGGTGAAAAGTACCACCCAAAACCAAACACTTTCACCGAGAACCTCAGCATGGGACGTTTGGAAAGAGGCTCTGCCTAACCTGATCCGAGAGCATCTTCACTTCCTGCAGGATGGAGGCAATGGGCCTGCTCCTTTCCCGGCCACGGGTGAAGGGCACAATGCAGTAGCTGCACATGTTGTCACAGCCCCGCATGATGGATCTGCAGAGTGGGAAGACACAGGTCAGCACCATGACCACCTGGCAGAACCACCCGGTCACATCCGGCCCTGCTCCGACCCAGCCAACACTTGGGCTGCAGTGCCCACACACCCGCTGAGCCCAGTTATGCAGCTTTCCCGTAAAGGAAAGAAAACCAACAACAGAAATGACAACATGCGGAGCATTAGAAAAAACAAATAGGAAAATGGGACAGGGCATAGCAGAAGGCAGGGATGAGAGTGGCACATGTTTTCAAATGGCACAAGTGTTGGTGGGACAGAAATCACTTGGTGCAGCAGGCCAGGTAGCAGGCTTAGACAACCAGCGTTCCCAAAGGAGAGCAAGAGGCCTAGAGTGACCCAGAGTCCAGGGCAGTCGCTCCAGGGCTCGGTCAGAGAGCAAAGAGGCAACGAACACTCTAGTAGACTGGAGTCTTGGGTTGCTGGGAGTGAGTGCAACCTGGTGTTACCTCCCTTGGGTAGCTGCTTTCACTGACAGTCTGTTCTGCACAACTGCATTTCTGAACCAGAACCATAGGAACTTGTACAGGAAAACAAGGTACTTACACAAATGCTGTTGCACCACCTGCACTAGTCTGGACAGGCAAAATATCTGCATAAGTCTCCTCCAGTGACAGCAGGACATTGGCGGCTTGCTGGCCAGATTCTGCCACTGCCAGCAGCCTGGGAAGGTCGCGATATGCATCAGGGCCTGCCACAATGTCCACTAGTTTCTCCTTGTGCAGAATCTTCTCCTTCAGCCTCTCAGCCATGCATCCTGCCACCAAAGCAGAAGGGTATCCATAAGGGTCCCTTGTCAGGGGCACCTCTGCAGCCCTCACTAGCTGCAGAAAAGCCTTGAGGCCACCAAAGTGGGAGAGGAGACACAGTGTGATGGGGTGTGTCAGAGCGCCGCGTGCTCCCCCGCAGCGCGCCCTGCCACGTACCCAGAACGCCGATGTGCAGAGGCACGCGAGCCTTGAGCCGCCTGGCTTTCAGTGCCTTGAGGTGCTGCAGGCGATTCCAGATAGCCTGCTCGGCCTTCTCCCTGGGGAGCCAGGAAAACAGGTCATTTCAACTCGCCGCTGCCCTAACCTGAAGGCACACGAGCTTTGTGAGAAGAATTAACTAAACAGAGGGAACCATTCACCTGATTGACTGGGCTGCACACGGACGTGCTGCTGCTGCTGTGCCTATCGTGCCTGGGCTCTGTCTTATCTACCACCATTTCACCTGTGGGGGAGCATCTACGCTCTGGAAACGACTCAGACACTAAGGTCCTGCAGAGGAAGCCTAGCCTGGCCAGCAAGCACGAGCTACCTCACAAGTGACAATGAGCTTCTGCACCGCTTTCTGAAAATAAAGTCACACCAAGCTCCCTATACATTTATATATTTCCCAAAAACATAGTTCCCCAAAAAACATAGTTCCCCAAAATGTAGGTCCTGTACTGCCATGACATTCACAAAGAAAACAAACAAGTCTCAAAGCCCAAATCCGTGCTGGTTTCTAACTGCTGCTCATGACCTGCATAGCACATACGTTAGCAACAAGCTTCTCCTCACCATATGGAATACCAGTTTACAACACAATTAATGTTGCATGCAGTAACATCAGCTAGCGCTGTCTTAAACGAAGTGGCAGGTTCATACCTGTAGTCTCTTTCCTCACTGAAAACCAAGGGAGTAAACACGTTCTAACAGAAATATCTTAGAACTGTCCCTCAAAAAACAGCAATGACAAGAAAATTCTCACCTCACTGAGCAGGTAACGAGTAGAACCACATCTGCCTAGAGCAAAGATGAAAGAACAAAGGAAGGAGAACTTGTAAAAGTCACCAAGAAGCACCAACTCCCTGCACAGAGCACGTGAGAGGCCGAACTGCCTAACTCAGTGGGTCAGATCTGCCCCAACCCAGCACGGGGCTCAACCCGGCAGCGAGCAGAGGCACCGGCAGGCAGCAAAGGCCTCCGCCCGCCGCGCTGTAACCTCACTGGACCACAGCGGCCAGRAAGGACCGTTCAGGATCACCAAGGCCAGTCATCACCCCATCACCACCACGTCCCCAAGCGCTTCGCGGGCCAGGGGCACCCGCCGCACCCCGGGCCCCTTCCAGGCGCAGCAGGACCCAGCCGCACCAGGGGAACAAACCCCGCGGCTCTGCGCGCTGCTCCCGAGCGGCTTCGCCCGGCGGCAGCGGCGGCCCCACCTCGCCGGGCGCGCGGGCCCTCGCGTAGCCGCTCCGCTGCAGGACGGCCCAGGCCACGGCCGCGTCGCTCACGTTCATCTGGCAGCCGTAGGTCTCCAGGTACACTGCAAGGGGACGGGGTGACGGCGAGGCCCGGCGGCACCGGGAGCACCGGGGCCTCCCCCCGGCACGCACCTTTCCTGCCCGCCGGCGCGGGCCCGGCCGCCGCGCACGGCCCCGCCCGGGCCTCGCGGTCGGTCTCGGCGGCCACGGCACCGCCGAGGAAGTGGC
>PTEX01000319.1:709116-742550 GCA_003342815.1 Eudromia elegans
CGCGCGCCGGGCCGCCGGCATGGGGGGGCGGAATCGCCGACGCACCCGCCGCCTCCGCCCAGCCAATCGCGCGCGGCCGCCGCGCGCGGGAAAAGTCTGTCCCCGCCGCCCCTGCGCCGCGGCGCCGCCGTTCCGCCACCAGCCCCGCCCCGTGCTCCCGAGCGCAGGAGGGACCGAAACCCCCCGGGGCGGCCGGGCCTCGGGGCCCGAGCGGGGGGTCGGTAACGGCCCTGGCGGCCGGTGCTCGCGCTGCCTCCGCGGATCGGTCSCAGGGAAGGGGCTGCCTCGCGGCGGCGGCTCTGAGCAGCCCGGAGCAGGGCCGTGCACACACTGGCTTTATTAGCAGGGCAGCGCAGGAGCCGGGGCCCTGCGGGCGATGCTGGTGACACGGGGGGCCCGCGCGGCCGCCCGCTCCTCCCGGGGCCGTCCCCGTGGCCGTCCCCGTGGCCATGTGGCACCCGCGGCACCCGGTGCCCGTGTCCCGGCTGTCAGGCGCTGTGCTCGTAGTGGACGTCGGCGCCCAGCAGCAGCAGGTTCTGGGGGAGCGGGAGAGGGCGGCCGTGAGGGCAGCGCCTGCTGCAGCCCCACGGCGCCACCCACCCCAGGACAGAGCCCAGGGGCTCCTGCAGCCCCTCCCTGGGGGCCTCAGCACCCACCGTGCTCCCCAGGGCCACCAAAGCCCCAGCCCTGGGGTTGCTGCACCCCAACTCGTGCTCGCTGGCCACCACCGCTGCCCCCCCTTCCAAAGCGCTGGTGCCGCCTCACCTGGTGCGACTGCACGAGCACGTTGGAGAGCCGCGTGCGGTCCAGCAGCGGGAGCGGGAAGCCCCGGGCCAGGCGCGCTGCAACGAGRCGAGACGCGGGGCCGCGTGCGACAGGGGGGGACAGGCCGGGCAGAGCAGAGCAGCTGCCGCCTCCGGCCCTTCATCCTCCCCACCACGGCCCAAGGAGGCAGAGAAGCCCCTGCCCTGAACACCCAGCCAGGGCCCCACTGCACCCAGAGGGTGCGGGAGAGCTCTGGGTTTTACCCACAGATCCTCTTGGCCTCAAGGGTTTAATTAGCAACAAAGGGGCCTGCTCCGTGCTGCTCCCGCTGTCCCCAGCACTGCTCACCGTTGAGACGCGGCAGCAGGATGTTGGAAGCCAACATATTCATTATCGACTGCAGCATTCGCACCTGGGGACRGACAGGGCAAGGACAGGGCATGGGCACCACTGGCCACGACCGCGCAGGACCAGCATGGCCCGGCCCCATGGCGAGGGAGCGCTGGGACAGAGCGTGGGGCCGCAGCCCGTGAACCCCCCGGGCCCCAGAGCAGGGTGCAGGCGGGCTCTGGGCAAGCTCAGCACAGCGGGGGCACCGGCCACGGGAGCCACTCGCCAGCCCCCGGCACGCACAGCCGGGAGCTCCCGGAGGGCAGCTCACCTGGAAGGGGCCGACGTCGGAATGCTTCAGGAAGAGCCTCAGCCTGCAGAGGTGGGGGGAGCACGCTGAGCCCTGACCATGGCGCTGCACCCGGAGGGGAGCCTCCGGGCAGCTCCGGGCCTCCGCCCGAAGCGCAGGGCRAGCTCTGCCCTCACCTGCCAACCGTCAGGTTCCCGACAATGCGGCTGGACTTCACGTCAACGCTGGCAGACACGGTGGTGGTCTGGGAAGGAGCGCAGAGCTCCAGCAGTGCCCGAGCCCTCCCCAGCCCCGCAGGAGTCCGGGGCTGGCTTGGACCATGGAAACGCAGCGCAGTCCCTGCCCATCCATCGTGACACAGCGCGGAGCTCCCGAGTGCCCAGGGCAGCAGCAGCCGTCATGACAGGCCGTGTGCCACTCACCAGGTTGAGGAGGAAGAGAGGAGCCAGGCTGGAGCTGGGGAGGATGGCGTACGCCTGGATATCCACAACGGGCCGGAGCGAGAGGCCCTCGGGGCCGATGCTCAGGAAGGGGGCGGCCGGGGTGGAGAGCCGCAGCTTCATGAGCATGTCGGGGTACCTCTCCTCCAGCTGCGGAGGGGGCGGGAGAGCGGCGTGTTCCCAGGAGCAAAGGCTGCCGCAGACTGCGCTTCCCGTGCGGGCGCGCAGTGTGCGGCGCTCCCGGATGAACCATCCCGCCGCTTCCCTTCCCGCTGCCCCGCTCACCTCGGGGACGAAGGCCGAGAAGGTGGAGGTGTTCAGGTGGAAGTCGAGGCCCTTGGGGATCTGCAGCGGGGAGAAGGTCACCGCTGGGGGCAGCTCGKCGAGGCCACCTGGACGAGCCCGCTGGGGAGCCGGGCAGGATGAGCCCTTCAGCCCCACGTGCCCCAGGCCTCGTCCGCCCCTCACCATGGAGTCAGTGAGCTCGAAGACCAGGGCGCCCGCGGCGTGGTAGACCAGGCCAGCCGTGTTGAAGAAGTAGCTGGAGGCGCCGAAGTAAACCATGCGGGCACGGTCGGGGGGGACGGCGAGCGGCAGGGGCGAGAAGGGCACGGCGGAGCGGCGCGCCAGGGAGAAGAACTCGCCCTGCAGCCGGGGACGGGCCACGCTGGGACCCGTCTGCCTCCTGCTGCCTCCCCGACAGCAGCGGCCAGACCGGCCTCCCGCGGCCTCTCACCTTCAGCTCCGCGTCCAGGGACTGGGCGGCGGCAGCCGGCGGAGCCACCAGGGAGTAATCGATCCCCGCGACGGCGTCGATCTTGGCCGTGACTGCAAAGCAGAGCGGTGAGCGTGGCCGAGGGCAGGCTGGAGGAGCCCCCTCGGCAGCCAGGCCTCCCCCTGCAGCCGCACGGCACCAGCCCCACATTGCCCGGCCTTCCGAGCCTCTTTGCAAGCGAAACAATAGAATGGTCCTCCCCACTCTGCTGCTCAGCACTGTGAGGMCTCCTGCACCTGAGCAGCTGCCTGGGGACAGCCAGACGCACAGTGACAAACCCCTGTTGRTGCATGCTCAGTGGTTTCAATGTGGGCAATAAATGGACATGGGGCAGAGGATGAAGCTCTGTCCTCGTGGCGAGCACAATGCGAGCAGAGCCCCCGGCAGCGCCCGCGCGTACCTGGCAGCGTGCGGAGGTAGGACTGCAGCTCRCCGTGCGCCGAGCTCACCACGTGCTCACACACCTGGGGGGAAACGCGGCGAAGGGCAGCGGCTGCAGCAACCCCGGCCCCGAGCCGCAGCCCGAGGGCAGCAGCCCCGGACACGCTGCCCGCGTTGCTGCCCGCTGCTCTTGCTGCTCTGTGCAAACGGCTGCTTGAATAGAGGAGCACACAGTGACATTTGTGCCTGCCCATCAGATAGCAAATTAAGTCCAGAATACGCACAGGGTTTATACCTGCAGATGTCTGCTGAGGACAAGCTCCCCAGGCACCGTTCAGCTGCACCAGGGCCCCTTGACGGGATCCTACCTGAGCCCTTAGGATTTTCCCCCGATCTTTGCTAGCATGAGCTGTGCTGAGCAGCATCCCTGCAGGGGCAGGAGCCAACAGCTCTGTGCCCGTGAAGACCAGCTCGGTGCGGCCAGGACGGAAGAGTCTCCATCCCTCCATCTCCCCACCACTGCCCAGCCCCATCCAGGCGAATCCTTGGCATTGCTGGGAGATGGGAGCACTAAACATCGGCCCAGGAAATCTGACACAGGCAATGATCCCGGGGACACTGAGGCTGCCAGAGGCCTCTCCCGATGCTGGTCCATAAGGACACAGGAGCAATCGTGCTGGATGGGCCCCTCGTCTGCCTGACCAGCAGCAAGAAGCAGAAGGGTGAGGATGCAGAAGCAGCAGAGCTTTGGACTCCTYCCCATGGACCGCAGGGCTCGGCTGTTCGCTGTCCCCCAGGCCGCACTCATCCATCACATCCTGGGAGGGACAAGCTGCCTCTCCTCCCCTCACATGGCCCCTTCCCCTTGGAAAAGGGGCTGGAGATCCCTGCATTTGGCAAGGGAAGCAGTGAGGAGGCCAGAGCCGCTCCACATTCCCACAAATCCTCTGTTTGGCCCCTGCTCCGGTCCTGCTGCCAGCCCATCTGCTGCCACCGCTCCCCAGTGGCCTGTGCAAAGCCACTAGATGGCATCTGGAGTAGCCACACGCTCCTGGATCCGGCCTCGGGTCTGCTGCAGAAGGGGGATTTGCCTCTTCTCCAACTGCCTCCTTCCTGAGCACGGTTCACATCCAGCGAGGTTGTAGCTCCTGCCAGTTATCCTTGTAGTAATTATCGCTAACAGCTTGTTTCCTTGTCTTATTGCAGCCTCCCTGCACAGGCTTCTGCGCGGGGCTGTAGGCACCGGGTTTCCCGATGCCCCCGTCGGAACGGGGTGAGCGTCATCCACCACCCCGAGGCGAGGATGGGCGCCCGCTGCTCCGAGCGCAGCCTGGCACAAGGAGCGCTCCGAGCGGGGCCCATGACAGCGCGCCTGGCTGCAGCGCGAGATCCGATTAACTGACCGCATGGAAAGGAAAGTCTTTGTTAATTAGGAACCAATTACACCAGGCATTGGCAAGTGTTGCAGGTTTAGCGCTTGGCCTGAGCCATGCTGGCTCTGCTCGCCAGCGCTCGTGGTTTTATCCAAAGCGGCAGCATTTCCGCACGCTCCGGCTCCAGCAAAACTGCACATGCGGCAGGAGCGAGGGAACAGCGGGAAACGTGGAGCCCTCTCGCCTCCCCTACCTTGTTCTCCAAGGTCCTCCGGAATACGGACTCGATGGCGCTGTGGAAGAGGTTGTAGAGCCAGCTGCGGAGAAGAACAGCGAGACGCGGTCACTCCCTGACGCGTGGGGAGCGCCGGCCAGGGAAGGGCAACACCGGAGACCATCCTTCCCATGCCCAGTTTGGAGGCCAGCTGTGCCGTTGTGCTCACATTCGCAAAGAGTCCGCTCACAAACATGCATACAAATGTGCTGCCCACTGCAAAAYCTCTCCCTGCACCAGATTTAAGTTCCTTCAGTTGCATCTCTGGGGCAGAATTGGATTGCAAGAGTCCAGAGGCAGGTGGGAGCAGGGCACAAGGGGCAAGCAGGTCTGGGGGCCCCGGGGACAGCCTGCAAGGAGCCGCAGGTGCCAGCGTCCTGTTCCTCGTGCCAGGGCCTGAGAGCCGCCCAGCGGGTGCGGCGACACGCRGGGCTTCCAGGCTCCAGCAGTCCAGCCACGCACCTAAGCTTGCCGGAGAAGCGCACCGAGACGCCGGAGACGTGCGCGCTGCACTCGGACACGTCCGCAGTGGGCTTCCCGGAGCCGTCGCTGCCCAGCCGCAGGCTGATCCGGATGGAGAGATCCTCAACCTTCAGGTCRAATGACCCGTGGTCCCTACTGTAGGGAGGGCAAGAAAGGGGCTTTTTTCAGCAGTGATTCCACGTGGTCTGCCCACCAGACAGACATGATTCCAAACCAGTCGTAGCTTTGAGATTGATCTAGCTCAGGTTTTTCTGTAGAGAACAACCAGAGAAGATGAAAAGACTTCTAAACTCAGACAGACCAGGCTTCAGGAGAAGGAAACAGTGCAGAGCCACCCTGGGCCTGCAGAAAGAAGCACCTAAAGGGCTGGGAGATGCTCTCGTCGAGAGCCACGGGCACCTACATGAAGTGCACCTTCACCCGCCAGTCCCCGTCCACCACGGCAAAGGCATCGGAGATGGAGACTTGCAGGCCCACGTTGGGGATCGGGGAAATCTGCGAGCTCGGCAAGCTGAAACTGCGGAGCTTCAAGCTAGAAATAAAGAAATATGAAAAGCACTTGCAAGGTGACACCTTGAGCCCTCACCTTTGCATCACCTCATTTGCACTTYTGCGATGCATCACCATGCCAAACTCGCTGCCTTGAACTCAGTTCCGCAAAAAGGCCCTTGCTGTAACTGCAGTTCCCCTTTGCACAGGGCAGGGAGGAGCGTCCCAGCCCTCTGAGGACACGGATGCCCCCGGGGCACCACCAGGAGGGGACGGTGCTCCGGAGCAGCGAGGCACCGCGGCCCTTCCCGAGCCTTCGCGGGTGGGAGAGGAGGGGAGTGGGGAGCCACGGCCCACCTGGAGAGCTCGTAGCGCACCTTGCCCAGGTGCCGCACTCGGAAGTCCCCCGAGATGTCCGGCAGCTGCAGCTGGTGGAGCTCCTGCTCCAGGATGGCCACCCCGTGCTGACGGGCTGCAGGGGACATGGAGACCCTCGCTGCCACGCTCGCCCGGAGGGAGCAGCAATGCGTGTCCTCGGGTGCACAGGAGAGCATTAAAGCAGCYGCCGCCAAGGACCCGACTCCCACTGCACAGAGCAGAGCCCCTGGCAGCTCCAGGGCTGCCCCAGGGCGGCCATAAGGCCCAGGGCAGCGCAGGGTCCCCAGGCACAGCACCGTCCTCAGCGCCATGGGAAAGCGGGGACCCTGCAGCGGCCGGGGCTGCATCGCTGCTCTGAGCAGGGAAGGAGGGAGGGAAGCCCCAGCCAGCTCCCAGGGCAGCTCCCAGCCTCGACCAAACCCCACAGGCCCGTCCACCCCAACACGGTGGCGCAGGCAGCTCCTGCCGGGTTCACTGAGACGCCACGGCCGCATGCACCGCAGCCGGTGCCCCTGCAGCAGCTCCGCAGCACAGGGACGCGGGGACCCAACCTACCGTAGTCCAGACCCGCCTGCGTGATCCTGACCACGAAGCCGGGGTAGGTGGCCCCRGCCAGTGCCAGGCAGGCGGCCAGTGCCACGCAGAATGGTGCCACCCCACGTGCTCCCCTCGTGTCCATGCTCCCACCCGCGCGCTCGCTGCCCTGCGCGCTGCCCTGCACCTTTATAGCTGCAGAAAGGGGAACCKCGTGGGGCGGCCCCACGCCTGGCCGGTGCTTCCTGCCTGCCCCCGCCCCGTCCCGCCTGCACATTCCCTTCCCGGCGCCTCTCCCTGGGGCCCGAAGGCACCCAGGCCGAGCAGGCAGACGCTGCCCCGTCCCCAGCCCCGGTGCATGCGGTGGCAGCAGCAACAGGCARGTGCAGCACACTGCTGCTGGCACCGGGGCCGTCCCTTTCCTGGCTCTGTGCTCTGCCCCTGCTGCTCCTCCCCTGCTCGGGGCTGCCCTCAAGCCCTCCTGCCTGCGGGGCTCCAGCCAAAGGCACCAAGCAGCAGCCGAGGCCCCGGGCAAACCCTGAATTTTTCCCACGTGGGCCAAGGGAGAACCGGGCAGAAGGGAAGGCTGGACCAAAGCCGTGTCCTGCCCTCYTGTCCCCAAGGCAGCTCTGCTGCAGAGCAGCCGCCCGGGGACACCCCATGGCCCCGGTGCAGAGGCCTGGGGGACCCAGCGTGTCACCGCTCCAGACCATGGGAAGCGGTGTACGGGCGGAGGCGGGGAGGAGAAGGAGGAAGGGGGAAGCACCGAGGCCACTGCAGCCCAGGCAGGAGGGCAGGACGCCTGCGGCGCCAGCTCCGCGTTTCCAAGCCCTGCAGAGCACCCGTGGCTCCCGGCCGCCGCACGCACGGGAAGGAAGGGACCCTGCAGGCCCCTTTCACTTCCCTTTCTGGAAGCGGAGCAGGACCAGTAACCCACGGGCTGACTCAGGCAAACCTCAGCTAGGGACGCCGGGGCACCCTGGTGCCGCGAAACGCCCCTTGTGAAATGGAGCCCTTGCTCAACRGAGCCACCGCCGCAGGCGCCACGGAGCCTGGGGCAGAGGTAGAGCCCCAACAGGGCCCGCACGGACAGGGCRGCATGGGAGCATTTGGCACATGGAGCAGGGCTGCACGAGCGGGATTCCCATCCCTGGCTTCTCCCGCTTCTCTAGTTTCAGAGAGGGGAACGTGTGGCCATGGGAACTGCGAGAGGCCGAGACCCCCAGCAGGACAGACCCAGCAGCTCTGGGTCGGGAGACCTCGGACCCAGCTCAGTTCCCAGGGAGATGGAAGCCAAGAGCGGAGCAGCGATCCTGGCCCAGCCCTGCCTGCTGCTCCGCATGAGCTGTGCCGAGGCCTCCTCTTCATGACAGTGTGTCCAAGCAGGCGGCTTCAAAACATTTAAGATCTTCAGGACAAGTACGAAGGAACAAGAACCTCTTCTGGGAGCAGAAACGAGACTTCACGAGGAGCCGTGCACAGAGGAAGCACAAATGGGAAGCTTTCCACTTGAATCGGAGCAGATTTTAAAGCTGAACTGAGAAACCTTCCCACACCAGCCCCAGAAAGCAGCCACAGGCCAGCCCCATCCTGCCCCAACCGCAGGCACAGGAGGGTCACCGGAGCGAGGACACCCGGACACAGCCGCCTCCCCCCGGGAAACGGGTGGTGGGCGTTTCACCGGGTGCCTCCACCCGGGAATTCCCCAGGGCTGGGCTCTGGGATCCTGCCAGAGGCACCAAGACGGTGCCTTATCGGGTTCTGTGTTTGCCAAGCTCTGCTGCGAACACACAGGGGAAAATCCAGGCCGGCAGCACAGGGAGTGGGGGCCGTGGGGCAGCGGGAGCCTCAGCATGGTCTGCAGGGGGAGGCCGGTCCAGCCCCATGTGTGGCCACCCGCCCACGAGCCCTCGGCGCCTGCGGGTCGGTGGCAGCATCTCGAAGCACAGCCGGGCAGCACGGGCTCCTTCCCCGCTGTCGTTTTCCCAGCTACGGGGTCATCCCGGCCCCCTGCTCAACCCAGGCCCGGCTGTTGAGGGACACTGCTGGAGGTCCCTCCGCAAGGCTCCCAGCTGGCAGAGGAGCTGGGCCTGGATCAGTGCCAGGCGCCCGGGATCCCTGCGGATGTGACGGCTGGAGCGGGGCCCTGCTGGCAGGGGAGCAACATTGGGCACCAGCAGCCAGCAGGACCCCGCAGGAGCTGCTGCCTGGGGACACCCCGCACGGAGGCCACACAGTGGCCCTTGGGACACGGCTGGGGGCGGCTCTGCCCCGTCCCTGCCCCCCAGCAGCACCRGGGCATCCTACCTGCTGCGCCCAGCCCCGGCGCCTTGCGGCTCTGCTCCCTCCAGCCACCTCAGCAGCAGCAAGATGGGGCCAAGAGATGGCACCAGCCCCMTGCACATGGAGGAAGGCAGCGAGGCCCCTGCCCCAAGTACATGGACAAGCATCAGGGGGTAACGGGTGGCAGCTGCACGAGGGAGGAGCCGGCCCCGCAGGACCGTTGCACCGGGGCTGCGCAGGTGGCCTTGACGGGACCAAGCGGGTGCAGGGATGGGGTGACCGGGCAGTGCTAGGGGCTCTGTGCTGGGCCGCGCTGTGGGGCTGGCGCCGGCCGCGCACCCCTGCTGCCCTCCCCGCATTGGCACAGCCCGAGCCCCGGCAGCACTCGTGCCGTGTAACGGTGGCGGAGGAAGAGGCCTCCCCTGCGCCGGCCCTCCCCGCGGCGCGAGCCAGCAGCCCGGCTGCGCCGTCCCGCAGCCTCCGCTTGTTTGCACAGCGCGGCCTCCAGCTGCTGACTGATCCCGGGCGAGCGTCATCACGGCCCGCGCGCTCCCGCCACCGGCCCCCGAGGGCAGCGCGCCCGGCCCCCCGTGCGGCGGGGTCTGCGGGGAACGGGGTCTGCCAGGGAACGGGGCTCTCTGGGGAGCAGGACTCGCCCGGGCTGCTCCACATCGGGCTCCGGCTCTCGCTCCGGTTGTTTCCGTGCAGCTCCGGGCAGGAGGTGCTTTGCGCGGCTGCGACGTCCTGCAGCGCCGCCTGCGTCACGCGGTCGGGGCCCGGTTCCCAGACCCAGACCCCAGGCTTTGCCGAGGGCTCGGGGTGCAGGACGAGCCCCGCACCAGCTGCACGTGCCAGGGGAAGGGCCGCGCTGGGCTCGCACAGAGCCATGGACGGTGCACGGGATCGCGCACACAGCCACCGCGGGCCCCACGGCGTCACTGCTGGCATCGGTCGCCGTGTGTCCCCACTCCCACCATGGCTGGTGCTGGGGGCGGCGGGGCCGTCCGGCGCTGGGAGCCGCTGCTGCCAGACCCTCCCTCCTCCCCTCCTCCTGCCCTCCCTCCTCCTCCTCCCGCGGGGCTCGCTCTCTTCTCGCTTTTTCTCTGTTTTTGTCCTTTTTTCCCTTCCCATCGTGGAGCCGTGGGGGCGGGGAGGGAGCCCCGCGGGCAGCCGGGTGGCCAGGGCGCCCCGGGGGCCCCTGCTCGGCGCTGCCGGCCCACGGCGACGGGACCGCGCTGAGCAGCACCCGCGGCCGGAGCGGCGGCCGAGGAGGAGGAGAAGGCAGAGGAGGAGGAGGAGGCGGAAGGCTCGGGGGCCGCCGCCTGCCCCGGCCCCTCGGCCTCTCCCGGTGGACATGGTAACGCTTCTGCTTTCCTATCCCCGTCACCTGCACGCGCGCTCCCCACGGCGCGGCCCGCGCGCTCCTCGTGTGGCGACGGCCGGCACGAGGGACACGGCCCCGGCGAGAGCCGCACGCGCAGGCACCGCCGGGAGAGGCCACAGGGCGTCTGCGGGGGCTGCTCCGTGCCGGGCCGTTCGGTCTCCGCCGCCCGGCTCGCGGCGCCCGTTGCCCCGGGCTGCGCCAAGCCTGGCCCCGCTCCCTGCGCGTCGCCGCTTTCCCTGGCACCCGCGGCCGGCAGCGCCAACCTCGCTGAAAGGGGAAGCTGTGGGCGGGAGGGAATTGGTATTCCCAGGCGGTCACGGCTTGGAGGGGCGGCGCTAGAGCCAGCGGAGAGACAGCTCTGAGAACGGGGGCATTCAGGGGGGCCCCAGCCCCTCCTCGACAGCACTTGGGCACCGCAGGCGTCGCCTCCACCCCAGGACGGAGCTTGGGGCTGGCCTGGCACCTCCTGCAGCGCGGGGTGTGGATCCGCCGTGCTCCGGCCTTGCACTCCGTGACGGAGGCTGACGGGTGCCCGGGGACAGGGACGGCTCCATCCCAGCTTCACCCGGTAGCAGCTGTGGTAGCAGCTTCCTGCGTGGAAAAGCTGGGAAAAGTCAAGGAGAATTAAGCAGAGCATAACTGCAAAGTGCTTTAGCAAAGCGCATTAGAGCTAATTAGGCTGAATTAACCTGGGCCACTTTGTTTCTCGACGGGCCTCCCAGCCGGGGATTAGTTGCTTGAATCTAATTCCCACTTCAGCTGATTCCTCTGACCATGTGGACACCAGCACAGGAGCTCAGGGAGCCCCGCGGCAGCCGGCAGGGATAACCGGGAGCCCCATCCCATGCGGGACGAGGCAAAGCCCGAGCGTGCGGCTGCTCCTGCCGGCCTGGGGCCTCGTGCGCTGAAATGCCCCATCCCTGTCCCTGTCTGGGCCTCCCTGTGCTGCCCTGCTCTGCGCTCTGCCCCGCTCCCCGCACTGCCCCGCTCCCCGTGCTGCCCCGCTCCATGCACTGGCCCCGTGTGCCGTCTGCAGCGAGGCCGAGCTCAGCGGCAGCCGCGTGGGTGCTGGGAGCAGCCTGGGAGCGAGGCCTGGGAACTGGGGTCTTCTGCAGCGCTGGGAGAGCAAATGCGGGAAGGGGCATTTGTGAGGCAGGGAGGGCAGGGAAGGGGCCTCGCAGTGCCCACCCCCACAACCCTCTGCTGCCACCCGTCCAGCGCGGTGCCCACACAGGGAGGTGGCATCCAGAGCTTCCAGCCTCCTGGGATCTCAGCGGCAGCGCCGCTCTCTCCCGCAGGACGCCGGCTCGCTGGACGCGGCGGTGCAGGGCGCCCTGCGCGCGCTCTACCCGCCCTTCGAGGCCACGGCGCCCACGCTGCTGGGCCAGGTCTTTCGGCTCCTGGAGAGCAGCTACGGCGGGGACGGGCTCCGCTGCCTGCTCGAATTCCTCATCCCGGCCCAGCGCCTCTTCGAGCGCGTGCGCCGGGCGGCCTGCGTAAGCGGGAGCTCTGCGTGGCTGGTCCACGCATGTCCCTGTCCCCGTCCCCATCCCGGGGCCCTGGGCAGGCACCACTCTGTGGGACCCCCACAAGCCCAGCTGGGACGTGGGCACTGACTCCTCTCCCTCCTGCCATGGCTCACATCGAGGGTTTATCCCATGGGAGCTGGGGCAGCCTCCTGCTGTGGGCATCCTGGGGCCTCAGGGACATCCCCAGGGTCCTGGGCTCTCCATGTCCCTGTCCAGGGAGTCATGAGGGGCTGGTGGGAGCGTCAGGGGGAGTGTTGGGCCGTGGTGCCGGGGGCTGCGGCTCCTGCTCACGTGGCCCCGCTCCTCCCGGCCAGGCTCCCTACCTGGGCTGCGTCTTCCTGCACGAGGGCTGGCCGCTGTGCCTGCGCGAGAAGGTCGTGGTGCACCTGGCGCCGCTCAACCCGCTCCTGCTGCGCGCGGGCGACTTCTACCTGCAGGCCGAGCCCTGCGCCGCGCGCGCCGCCCGCATCACCCTCAAGCGCCTCTCCCGCGACCTGCGCACGGTGCAGGAGACGCCGCTGCCCGAGGCCACCTACGCGGGGCTCTTCACCAACGAGTGGCTGGAGGGCATCAACTGCGAGCAGGAGGGCGCCCCGCTGCGCGCCTGCCTCGTGGCCAGCGAGGAGGGCGTCGCGCCGCTGCCCTGGAGCAGGATCGCCACGCCGGAGTTCGTGCAGCAGCCCCATGCCGGCGGCCCGCGGGCGGGAGCCTCCTGCCCCGCAGGAGCCCCCTCTCCAGCGGGAGCTCCGGAAGTGGCTGTGGAGCTGGCACCGCTGCGCGCTCCTGGGTCCCTGTGCGCAGCCAGGACCCTGGGACCCTACAGCAACGTCACAAGCTGCAGCGATGCCCCTGCCCAGCCGGGCCATGGGAAATACCCGGGGCTCATCAAAGTGGAGCAGCTGGCGCCGTGGCCCGAGCCGGCCCCGCCAGCCGTTCCCAGCCTGGCCGAGAGCCTCAGCCAGGACCTGGCCGGGGAGTACGTGGAGCTGGTGGAGCCGCCGCAGGAGAAGCTGGAGCTGCTGGTGCAGTCGCTGCCACTGGCCCAACGGGTGCAGAGCCAGCCCTGCAGCACCGGGCTGGACCCTGAGGGCCCCTGTGCACCCAGCCAGGGCAGGGGCCTCTCCAGGGACCCCCGGGGCCTCGGCCCTCGTGGCCGCTGCCGTGACTCCTACCTGGCCGCCCTGCAGAACCCCGTGAGCTTCGGGCCTGGGCTCATGGCAGCCATCCTGGAGGAGCCCGCAGGCCCCGGCCCCGTGCTGGCTGCTGGCACGAGCACGGGGCAGCAGCCTGGTCCCAGGGGCAGCCCCATGCGGCTCCACTGCCTCCAGCCCTCCAGTGCTGATGGGGCCCCTGGGCAGGGTGACCAGGAGCTGCTCAAGGCCCCTGCTTGCCTGGAGGCACCAGGCTCCAGCCACAGGTTCTCCTTCCTGAAGAGCCCCCGGCTCAGGGCATCGTCCAGGGGTGGCTGCGCTGCGGACCAAGGCGCCGGCCACCTCGGGGGTCCCTGGAAGAAGATGTCGGCCATTTACTCACCCAGGATGAGCAGAGCTAAAGCCACTGAGAAAGGTAGTGGCGCCGGGCCGAGCTGGGGCTCAGTGTGAGCAGAGCTCCCATCTGGCACCCTCTCCCCTCTCCGTGCCTCACCTCCGTCTCGTTCCTCATGGGCAGGTCCAGCCCTGGCARCCAATGCCGCTGCAGGGGATGGGGTCCCATCGAGTACCCACGTTAACGTCAAGTCTCACCGAGCCGAGCGCGGTGCCCTGCAGCCAACGGCCTGGCAGGACCTGCACGCCGGGCTCCTGCTCTCCGGCATCGCGTGTCTGCCAGGTACCGGGCACCCAGGCTGCCTCCGCTGCCGGAGGAGAGCTCGCTGCCCCCTCGGGCTCTGCAAAACTTCTGGGGCTTTGCAGCCCTTTCTGCCTGCAGGGCAGCGCTGCCCTCGGAGGAGCAGGCTCTGGTGCTCCGGTGCTCCATGCCCCAGTGTTCTGTGCTCCGGTGCTCCCATGCTCTGGTGCTCCGGGGCCAGTGGTTCCACATCTGCCTTCCTTCGCAGGGGGCACCGACAAGCTGGGCCGGGCGCTCATCCAGGTGAGCACAAGCAGCAGCGCCTGGAATGCCCCGTGGTGCTCGGCCGACGAGGTGGCGCAACTGCTGCTCTGCCTCTGCTCCGTGCCCAGGTAGGTCCCCACCGCTGCCTCCCGCTCGAGGTCCCAGCAGTGCGGGGTGCCCAGTGCAGGGTGCCCAGCGCAGGGTGCTCCGTGTGCCACACACGCCAGCTTGGCACATTCTGCACGCTCCGGCACGGGTGCATCCCAGCCCATGCCAGCTTGGGCACAGGCCATGCCCACCAGACAGGACACCTCCCTCATATGCCAGCTTGGGCACATCCTGGCTTGGGGACGTCCTGTTTGTGCCAGCCTGGGCGCGTGCTGTGCTGGGCAAGTGCCATGCACGGCAGCACGGGCACGTCCTGACCCAGGCCCATCCCGGCCKGCGCAGCACCAGCCCCTCCCGCATGCTCCAGCTGGGGCACCCGGGAATGCTCCGCTTGGCATCCGACCGGGATGAGGAGCTGGAGCAGTGCCGAGGCTGAGGCTGGGGTGCTAGGTGGGCACCCCCTTCCCAGCCTCGGTGCCCTGCAGGGCAAGGGCGGCAGCGTCCTGCTCTGCTCAGGGAGCCACCGTGGGCTGCTCCACTGCAAGTCACCCATGGCTGTGTCCTGATCCCGCCCGCCAGCAGGGACACGGCGCCCGGTGGGCTGACGGTCATCGTGGACGCGAGGAAGCAGCCGCCGTCCCCGGTGCTGTATGCGGCGCTCCGGGCTGTGCAGGTCCATTGAGCAGAGCTGCCCCGCRGCCACCCGGTTGAGCCAAGGGCTGTGAGGGTGGCATGGGGCACATAGGGCACACAGGGTGCTGGTGCTGAGTGGCCTCGTGCCCACAGAGCCGCGAGCCCGGCACCATCCGCACAGTCCTGCTGCTGGCCGAGAAGGAGCCGGCGGCGCCGCACGAGAGGCTGCCCGGGCTGCAGGTGAGTATCCTGTTGGTGTGGGAGGCCCCAGAGTCCCCAAAGTCCYATCCTAGGGATGCTCCAGGGGTTCGCACACCTGGGTGACAACGGGACACTCGCGCCCCAATTGGGACGTGCAGGATCGGGGTGGTCACCCTGGCTCCCTCCCGTGTCCCTGCAGGTGGAGACGCTGCCGTCGCTGAGGGCTCTGGGCCGCTACGTCGACAGCTCCCAGGTGACGCGCGAGCTGGACGGCTCCTTCCCCTACTGCCACGGCGAGTGGGTGCAGTTCTTCCAGGTGTCTGCGCGCGGCCACGGTCCTGCTCCTGCACCCTGGGTGCCCTCGGGCATCGTGCTCCCTCCGGCCCCGCTGACACTGGCTCTCCCGCAGCGGCTGCAGCCCTTCGTGGCCGGCCTGCGGCAGGCGCTGGAGCTGCTGCGGAGCTGCATCCGGGAGCTGTGCGGCACCGCCGGCCCCGCGGGGCCCCAGGTAAYGGCGGAGCCACCTCGGGCTGTGCCCTGGGCCCATGCCCACCCTACTGCCCTGTCCCTATCCTGGTGCCCGGCCTTGCCCACCGCTCCCACCCTGGGGCCGCTTTCCATGCCGTGCCTGGTGCCCCTCGGTGGGTACAGAGCACGGGGCCGGGGGCTGCGCGCTGAGCCCGTGTCCGTGTCCACACCCGCAGGAGGCGGCCGCACGCATCGCGCGGCACGGGGAGCTGATGGGCGCGGTGCTGAGCGAGCCGCAGCTCGCGGGGCTGCAGCGCGACGGCGGCGCCGTGCTGGCCCGGCTGCGCAGGGAGGCCGCCCGCCTCGGCGCATCGCCCCACGTCAGGTAGGGGCAGGAYGCGGAGCCCAGCGCTGGCCCCTCTGCTGCGCCCCATGTCCAGCCAAGCCCGGGTGCGTCCCCACAGGGCAGATCCCGTAGGACGCTCTCCCTGCTCTCTGTGCTGTGCTGCTCGGCYGGGCCACAAGTGCCCGGCAGGGGCATCTCGGGGCAGCCGCTGGATGGGGCCAGGCCCTGGCAGCGCTGCGTGGCTGGCAGTGCTGCATGTCCCACAGCACCACACGCGTCTGGCGATGCCGATGCTGCCCACGGTGCTTCCCGTTCGAGTCCCACGGTGCCGCGTGTCCCACTCCACTGAGCAAGCCCGTGGTGCTGGGCACCCTCCTCCAATCCTCACACTCACTGCCACATCCAAGAAGGCTGCTGGTGTCCTGCCCTGCTCCCCGTGTCCCTGCGGTGCCACACGTGCCATTGCCGCTCAGCACCAACACTGACTGCACTGCCGGCAGGAGCAGCCTGGAGGCAGCCGAGGGGCTCTACGAGCAGCTGGAGGAGGAGCTGCATGGCCTGGTGTCCACGTCCAACAGCTGCCTGCAGCATCTGGAGGTCCTGCGGGAGGCCGGGGAGCTGCAGGCCGAGCTCAGGGAGGTGAGCGGGGCCCAGCCCCTCTCGCTCTGCAGCCCCTCGCAGACTGGTGAACAAAATCTGCCTCCTCCCGGTGCTTCGGATGGTAAAGGAAACCCAGAGAATAGGAGGATTGCCTGAGCCTGGATTTTAATTGTGGGGCTGCTGGTTGCAAGCAATCCAGAGAGCAAGAAAACCCGAGGGAAGGAAAGGGAGTTCCCAAGGAAGCCAGCTGTGGATCACGGCTCCGATGGGAACCCCTTGCTTCCTTCCTGTGGCAGCTCAGGCGCTGGCTGGACAGAGAAGCAGCAGCTCAGCTGGAGGACTTGAGCGCCCAGCGCAGCCCCGACGGCTCCGGGGAACCCTCCGAGGGCTTTGAGGAGCTCCTTGCTCAGGCAATGGTACGTTAGGAGGGAGAGATCTGTGACCACTGTCCCCACGGCATCCCCACCGCGAGAGCCGCTTTGCGGCTTGGGCTCCTGGCCAAACCCTCAGCGGAAGAAGAAAAATCCAGGATCAGAAGCATCGCTGCAAGTCCCCAAGCAACCAGCCCCAGCCCCCAGGCCGGGTTTGCAGCTCCCAGGGCTCGCCAAGCTCTGGGCCTGCACAGGGGATGTCGCTGCCCGCGGTGGCTCCGCAGAGCTGGGCACAGTGGGGCTGGGCTCCCCCATCCCCTTCACTCCTCCTCATGCACCCAGGGGACCCACTGGGTGCAGCCCAGGACGGGGCTGCTGACGGGGACACCCCGGCGGGCTCTTTCAGATGACGAGACTCAGCGCGGAGCACAGGGAGACCGTGGCCGGGAGCGGGGAGGATCCGCAGGGCCCGCGCGGCTCCTTCCCGGGGCTCTCGCGGGCCGTCGCCCTGTCCAGGCTGCGGGAGATGGTGGCGCAGGTGCGGGGCGCGCGCGGCGGGTGCGGGCTGGGCGCCTGGGCCGCGGCGCAGCGGAGGCACCGGGACGCGCGGCGGCTGCTGCGGGAGGTGCTGGCGGAGCTGCAGCGCGGCTGGGCTGCCGACGCCACCAGCCGCGGGCAGGGAGGCTCCGCTGGGGACAGGCAGGGGGTCCTCGAACCCAGTGCCAGCTCCCCGCGGGCATCGCCCCGGAACGGGGGGGCACAGRACGGAGATGCCGCCTCTGGCTCTGCGCCCAGCCCCGGCAGCGCAGCCTGTCCCGGGGATGGAGGGAGTCCCAACCAGGCCATCCTGGCACCAGTCATGGAGCAGCCATCCCGCCGTGGGGACACCCAGYGCCCGGCGCCTGCCCGCGCCCGGCACCCGCGCCCAGAAGCCACCCAGTACTTCCAGGTGTCCAGCTGGAGCAGCGTCTCCTCGGAGGACTCCGACTCGCACGTGTCAGCTGAGGAGAGCCTGGGGGGTGGTCCGGCCCCCCACGAGCTGCCCGCCAACCCCACCAAGGCCCCGCGCATCCTCTACCTGGAGGAGCCGCTCCGGGGGGACCCTGCTGCTATGGGCGCCCCATGAAGCCCCTGCAGGCACCCGCTCCATACCCGCTCCATACTCGGCTGCCTTGACCCCTCCCAGCCCCTCGAGGCCGCAGGAATGGGCACCGTGCCGAGCGCAGCGCAGCCACTGCACAAGGGACCTTCACCGGGGTGGCCGTTGCTGCCCCCAGGGCCCCTGCCCCATCTACAGGCCCCACGGTGGCCCCTGCCCAGCCGCAGCGCCGCGGGTTTTGTTGTGTGCACTGATCTTGCTGGTGATGACGAAGCCCTCGTCAGGGCTGGGGGCAGCAGAGGGGACACGTTACCCTGCACGAGCCCTCGCACGTGGACACTCGTCCTGGGCCCTGCAGCCGGGGTCCTGCTGACAATGGGGTTGGGGACCAAGGGCTGGGGAGTGCCAGAGGGCGTAGGAGTGGGGTGGGCAGCAGCTCCATGGGAGTCGGTGCCAGCACCAACCCCCGCGAGGCACCGGGCTCTGCTGCCCTGGGGTTTCCTAGAAGCTAAAAGTAACCAGGTACTAAAACCACACCATAAAATAAACCAGAGCTGGAAAGAGGGACGAGATTGTCGTTACTGCTGGGAGGCACCCGGCACAAGAGCACCCGGGTGACAGCTCCTCCCACCACGGTGGCACCGGCTCCACATCTCTGAACATCTCCCACAGGCAGCCGGGGTGGCCCCGTCACAGCCCCCGGCACCGCAGAGCCACCGACATGCAGAGAAGCCRCCCATCCTGCTGGGCCCGCTCGGGATCCGTCCTTCCCGCTGCCTCCCCGGGCTGCTCCGCCCCTGGGGTCACACCTGGCCCCACCTAACGCGAGGGACGAAACCTCTCCCCAGCTGTGAGCAGAAGTCCTCACCGATTCCCAGGTGCTTCCCTGGTCCAGGATTACACCAGGAGCAACGTGGTGCTTTGCTGTTTCCCCGTGCCTATCACTTTGAGGGGAGTAGCACTTCCTATGGAGAAGTGGAATAAATAATATTCCAAAATACAGTTAAATTTTTTTCTTATGCATAAAACAAACAATGGATTTCCTGTTGTTCTCCAATTTCCAAAGAACAGAAATATTGTGAAAACCCCGTAACTAACTGACTCCAGAAGGGTGACCTGCCTGTTCCTGGGCCTCGCTCTCCCGCAGCACCCAGCACCGCACGGGCCCAGCCGGATGGATCCCACTAAATGCGTCTTTGGAACATCCTGCAAAACTTTTCTTATCTGCCCTGCCTCTCCGGGCCCTGATTTATGACACCCCATCTGCCCAATTAAGCTATAACCTCTCCAGCAAGGCAAATACGAGAGTTAATCAATGTCTCCTTCCTGTCCCAGAATGGCAGAAATATTTGTCAGGGATCCAGGAGCAGGATCCAGCACCCGCCCGCTTTGGCACTGCCCAAGCAGCTGCACGGGATTAGGAGAGCCCTTGTCCTTGGAGACCCTGGGAAGACTCCCGTTTTGCAGGGGAGGGAAAGCTCCTCCCGTGCGGAGCTCCGGAGCAGCGAGCGGCACCAGAGCTGGGGAAAGGGCCGGAGCCTCCGCACTGCAGCCTCCGCCAGCGGCTGCTCCGGACAGCGGGCACGGAGCTGCTCACGGAGCCGGGCCCTGCTCCGGAGCTCCCGCGTGCACCGGGGCCACGCGAGAGCCACAGCCCTGCAAAGAGCTGCTCTGCATCCAGGTATCRCTGCAGGTCAGAGTCCAGACCTGGAGGAGAGACCTCTCCTCTCCCCAGTTCCTGGGAACTGCTGTCGAAATCCGCAAAAGTCTCAGATTACTGTGGAAAAGTCCATCTGAAGGCACAGCGATCACCCCGGGGAGGGAGGAAGGGGTTTTTTTCCAGGGAACTGCTTGGAAGTGACTGGTGGAGGCTGGAATTCGGCTCCTGTCACACTGATGCAGTGCAGTTTTTGACAGCAGGGCTGTGGAGCCGCTTCCAGCCCCCTCGATCCTGGTGCACCCAGGCCCCATTCCTGCTGATMCGGGTGCACCCGCTCCTGAGCCCTGATGGTCCCAGGGCTCCTCCTGTCTGCAGGATTCATCCCAGCTGGGGGGTCGGGACACCCCGACCTGCTCCCAATCCAGTCCCAGGCCAATCCCAAGCCCCTAGCACCAGGACACCATCTTCCCCCCTTCCCCGCTGCCGTCCCCCAAAACAAATAAATCAAGGCTGAGTAAGGTCTGAGTTTCTGCTGCTTTTCAATAAAAACACCAGGCTTGGCCAGGGCACAAAGCCGGGAAAACCACAAACCTGCTTTAAATCTCCTTGAAAAAAAACCCCTCTTGCAGAGCTCTTTGCCCCGCGGTTTCCAGAGAAGCCGGTTATTGTTCTCTGCTTGTCACATCCGGAGGTGTCTTCTTGATTTGGCTCTTGGCACTTCCCAGGAACACTTCCCTCGGCCTTGCTGCAGCCTGGCCCCGCGGCTGGCATGTCCCCTGCATGTCCCCATCACGTCCCCTGCATGTCCTCATCACGTCCCCTGCACACCCCCATCATGTCCCCRGCACWTCCCCATCATGTCTCCTGCATGTCCCCATCACATCCCCTACACACCCCCATCGTGTCCCCAGCACTTCCCCATCATGTCCCCAGTGTGTCCCCATCACATCCCCTGCATGTCCCCATCACGTCCCCAGTGTGTCCCCATCATGTCCCCAGTGTGTCCCCATCACGTCCCCAGTATGTCCCCATCATGTCCCCAGTGTGTCCCCATCACATCCCCTGCATGTCCCCATCACGTCCCCAGTGTGTCCCCATCATGTTCCTGGTATGTCCCCATGACGTCTCCCGCACGTCCCTATCACGTCCCTGGCACGTTGCCGAGCGCGGGGCAGCCAGGACCGGGCGCTGCGGCGGGACCAGCCCCACGGGGAGCCGAGCTGCCCACCGACCATTGCCGACCACTGTGACACGTTGTCCCCGCTCCGCTGCCAGGCACCGACACGGTGTTGCTGGGTCTGCAGCTTGTTGGTGCAGGGCCGGAACAGCGCGGCTCCATTGTAGCTCCACGGCCGACACTTCCAGGGCTCTTTGCAATACAGTGTGGCCGGGTTGCTGATACATTGTTGCTGMTTTCCAATACATTGTTGTTACATTGTTCTTTCATTGGCGCTACACTTGCTACGTTTTCCCTACTTCGCAAACACCTTGAGGATACTTTGTTGGTACCTTGTTGCTGAGTTGCTGCCACCCCGCTGCTACAGTGCTGGGACTTTGCTGATACCTTGTGGGTACGCAGTGCAGTGCAGGGCAGGGCAGTGCAGGGCAGTGCAGTGCAGTGCAGTGCAGTGCAGGGCAGTGCAGGGCAGTGTTGCTGCACTGCCCCTACGCCCAGGCCACTTCGCCCACGCAGAGCCCCAGCTGCAGCTGATGCCCCACGGGTTGTGCTGCCATCCAGAGGAACCTGCACAGGGCACAGAGCCGGGCACAGAGCCTCATGGAGCTCAAAGCAAGCGCAGGGTCCTGCACTGGGGGGGGAGCAACCCCCCGAGGCGGGGGGTGACCTGCCYGAGAGCAGCTCTGCAGGGAGGGACCCGGGTGGCCTCCAGATGCCAAGGTGCCCCTGGGGCCAGGAAGGCCAGTGGTGCCCTGGAGGTGCCCTCTCGCGASGCTGGAGGCGGTCCTGCTGGGTGGGGGGTTGGACTGGGGGATCTCAGGGTCCCTTCCAGCCTCGCTCCTGCTGTGACGCTCCCAGGCTTCTGATCCACCCGCAGCTGATTCAGCACC
This sequence comes from Eudromia elegans, assembly GCA_003342815.1. Lineage (NCBI taxonomy): Eukaryota > Metazoa > Chordata > Aves > Tinamiformes > Tinamidae > Eudromia > Eudromia elegans. The sequence goes on from PTEX01000319.1 coordinate 730,447, forward strand.
GCGACTCAGCCCAGGACACTGACCCTTTTCATGGTTTGTTTATCTGTCTGCACAGGACCTGAGTCAGGGCTGGCCTGGCAGGCTGGGCCCCAGGGACCTGCCCAGCAGCACAAACAGCCCGGCCCGRCCGCACGCGGGACCCCGGGCAGCGRGSCTGGAGCAGTGCCCAGTGCAGGGCGGGCTCAGCCCCAGCACCAGTGCCAGTGCCCAGAGCAAACRAGCGGCTCTTGTGGGTGCCCAGGGCACAGAGAGCCTCGTGCTGTCGTCTTGGTGTCACCTCCCCACACTCTGCTGCCAGCGCTGGGCACCATGGCTGGCACGGGGGAGACCGGAGCATCCCCGGGATTCTCCATGCCCCTCCTGCTCCTCCTGCCACCAAGTGCTGCTCAATGACCCTCAAAGGCTTTTGCCACGGCTGGCTCCACCTGATGCTGCCGGGTGACACTGTCAATGCCCTGGCCATGCCTCTGTCACCGCAGGCAGTCCCAGCACTGCGGGATGTCCAGGGAAGCTGCCAGCACCTCTGTGTCCCCAGCACGTGAGCAGCGGGGTATCAGATCTGCCCTTATCCAGCATGTGCCCATCAGGACACAGCCCCTCTGTGTCCCCAGTCTGTGCCGGGGGTGACACACGGTGTCCTGCAGGACTCAGTGCAGCTCCCCATGTGCCCTGAGCCCCCAGTGCCGCCCGGTCCCCCCCCGTTGGGTTCCTGGCGGTGCAGCCGGGGCTGGAGAGGGTCCTGCAGCCCCAGCACAGCCCCAGCCGCCCGCTGCCCCCAGCGCAGCCCCCGGACCCGCTGACGGGAAGGCAGCGAGTCGCTCCAGCGCGGAGGCAGCCGCAGCCCGTGCCAGAAGGGCACGGAGATAAGGGGAGAAAACTTTATATGGAGAAAGCATTCGCTGGCGCCGCGCCGCCCCCGCTGCCTCCCTCCCAGCACCCAGCGACCGGAGCTGCCCGCGGGGCAGGAGCACGGGACGACGGGCGGGTGGCCGCCGGTGGCAGGTGTGTGTCCCCACGTCCCCGTGTGCCCGTGTCCCTGCGTCCCCAGTCCGMGGCTTGGCCCCCGCCTCTGCTTTTCGCTTGTTTTTTCAGATAGGTGGGACCCAAGTTCCGAGTTTCCTGGAAACTTCGTTTTCCCTCCCGGTGCCGCCGCGCCCCCCGGCCGGGGCGTGAGCCGCCTCCACTATAAAAGCGGCCGGGCGGCGCGGAGGGACACGGGGACAGGGACGGTCCTGCGCGCCCCGCGCCGCTCCCCGCCATGGCTGAAGGTAGGAGTGCGCCGGGTGCCCGGGGACGCCGCTCGCGCTGTCCCCGCAGCCCGTCCYGTCCCCGCGGGGCGGCCGCAGCGGCAGCCGGGCGGTCCGGGCGCTGCTCYGCTCCGCTCCGGGGCGGCTGCGCTGGAAACCGGAGCAAATGTGAAGTGCTGGAGTTCAGGCTCGCGGGGGACGTGCGGCTTCGCAGGCTGCGTTCCCAGTCCTCGGCACAAGGGCTGCGATTGCAGAGTGACGTTCTGGGCTATTTAAAGCGCTCGGAGCAGCCTGGGCGCCGGTGCTAGCAGCCGGGCAGGGAGCAGCAGGCGCCCGGCGTCTCGCCCAGATTTTAAAGCTCTTTTCCACAAACCAAACCAGAAATATCTCTCCAGGGCTACATAGCTCTGTGCRGCGGCTCCTCGTAACCCTGGAGCAAAGACCCCCCCCCAGCCTGTGTCCAAAGTCCTCAGAAAAGGGCTGCTGGTGCAGGATGGCGCTGGGCACATCATGCAGGACAAGGTCTCCTCCTTGCCCGTGCTCCAGGACCTGCCAGGGCAGCCTCCTCCTTGGTGTTGGGTGAACAGTCCTGGTGCCRCCCCGGCTCCCTCTGCGCCTCCCACTCTCCTCCAGCCGCCACCGTCCAGTGGCCCTGGGGCTGCCCAGGCTGCCCGGGGAGAAGGGACCCAGATGGGGCCCCGCGCCCGTCCTGGCGCCGGCGGGTGCTGAGCACGCTCTGTGCTCCCGTGCTCGAGCCTCTGCCTGCGGTGGCAGTTGATCCGTCTGGCTGCATCCATGGGTGGCTGGACAGGGCTGATGAGGGATGACACCGCACTGCATGGCAGGGCACCACAGGGCGATCACACCGCACCACGCTGCAGGGCATCACACGGTGCTGCAGGGCATCGCACAGTGCTGCAGGGCGCTGCAGGGCACTACAGGGCATCTCACGGTGCTGCAGGGTGCTACAGGGCACTACAGAGCATCTCATGTCACTGCAGGGCATCGCACGGCGCTGCAGGGCACTACAGAGGATCACACGGTGCTGCAGGGCATCGCACGGTGCTGCAGGGCGCTGCATSGCTGCAGTGCAGCCCCAGCAGCAGGTGCATGGCTCCGCTCCTGTGTGCCGTGGCGGGGCTGGAGCAGGCAGTGATAGCCAATGCTGGGGACTGACATCCCCTTGTCAGCCTCTGCCCCTGGGCACAGCCACCGGGCAGCAAAGCTACCCAGGAAGCTCCTGCTCAGGCTGACCAGGAGCAGCAAAGAGCCGCGGGATGCCCAGAGCTCGRAGATGCTCCTCACTGGGAGCTGGGGGACCGAACTTGCTGAGAACCTGCACAGGGGCCCATAGCAGAGCTCGGCACCAGGCTGACCCTGACATGGGTGCAGGGACTGGCCGGGCTCGGGGCAGCCTCTGCCAGCACCTTCCYCCCGACAGCCCATCCTGCTGCCGCCATCCCCAAGCATGGGGCTCTGCCCATGGGGGACAGAGGGAGGACACCCAGTGCCACCTCCCGTGGGCCGAGCTTCAGCACCGGGGGGCTCAGCAGCCCCCAGCCCCACTGCTGTGGGTCTCAGTCGATGCCACCTCCGCAGAGCTGGTGCTGGAGACGTGCGACCTGCAGTGCGAGCGCAACGGCCGGGAGCACCGCACGGCCGCCATGGGCTGCCGGCAGCTCGTGGTGCGCCGGGGACAGCCCTTCGGCCTCACGCTGTGCTTCGCGGGCCGCGGCTACGAGGAGGGGCTGGACAAGCTCTCCTTCAACGTGGAGACAGGTAGGTACCGGCGGCCCCGCTGTGCCCCCGGCGCGGGGTGAAGTTGGCAAGGGTGTTTTTAAAGCAGCGGTGCTGGCGGAGCCGCCCGGGGCCGGCCGCCCTGCAGCCCTCGGCYGGGGCGGGGGCCGGGGCCTCCCCAGGGCCGGCTTGCTCAGCCCCCCCGCGTGGGCAGGGAGGATCTGTGTCACGCTCATGAGTTCATGGGTATTTTTGGTGAGTCGCAGGCGGCCGCCCGCGCTGCRGGGCCGGGCCTGGCGGGCGCCCAGGGACGCGCGGGGCCGCGTGCAGGTGGCCTGGCCACCACTGGGCCCTGCAGCCAACGAGCCCCCCGCGCCGGCCCAGCCCCGCGGTGCTGATGCAGCCGCCAAACCCGGTAGTTTGCGGCAGCGCCAGGGCTGGGAGCCTGCGCAGAGGCTCAGCTGGCAGCGCCCCGCAGCACAGGGGGTGCAGAGTGTGCGGGACGAGCAGAGCGTGCAGGCCGCCCCGGGTGCATGGGGTGCGTGGGGTGCCTGGTGCGCACAGGGTGCCCGGGGTACATGGGCAAAGGGCTGCTCGGGTCCAGCGCCCTGGGGAGGCCCCTCTCCCCACACAGCTGCCTCTGGGTCATCCCGGTCCAGGTGCTAAGCCTCTCCCTACCCCGGCTGGGGATGGATGTCACCATCCTGCCCCTCCCCATGGAGACCCCCACATGCAGCCCSTGTCCTTGCTCTGCTCCATGGGCCCAAGCGCACGGACCGCGGTGCTGATGCCCCTGGGGCAGTCATGGGGGAGCTGTGGGTGCCAACAGCCCCATTCTCGGCAGGTCCCTGTCCCTCGGAGAGCTCGGGCACCAAGAGCCACTTCGCGGTGAGCGACTGCCCCGAGGAGGGGAGCTGGAGCGCGGTGGTGCAGGAGCAGGACGGCGCCTCCCTCTCGCTCTCGCTCTGCTCGCCGCCCACCGCCCGCCTCGGCCGCTACAGCCTCACGCTCGAGGCCGCCACYGGCTACCAGGGCACCAGCTTCAGCCTGGGTGACTTCGTGCTGCTCTTCAACGCCTGGCACCCAGGTGAGGGTCTCCAGCCTGCCCGCCTGCCCGTGGGGCTGTGAGCTGCCCACCCTGCAGCGGGAGCCCCCGCGCTCGGCCCTGCGCTCAGCCCCACGTTCACCCCGTGTTCACCCCATGCCCGGCCCCACGTTCACCCCGTGCTTGGCCCCACGCTCGGCCCTGCACCCGGCCCTGCTGCTGACATGTTTGCTCAAAGCAGGAATTTCCTGGCGCGAGCGGAGCGCGGTGCCGCCGGCGCACAGATAAGGGCTGCAGGAAGCGGCGCGCGGCTGCCCGCGCTCCCACACACATATACACACATATATCTGTGCACAGGCACTTTCTTTGCCAAAGCATTTCCAGTAAATGCTGTTATTCCTCGCTGTAACCTCTGTGTGAGCAGCAGGACTTTAATGGCCTTCCCAGCCGGCCTCCGGTGCTCAGCATTTCCCTGGGCGGTTTCCACTCCTGGGAAAACCCAACTCCATGGAGCAGAAGGGAAATAAGAGGGGGAGAAACAATAATAAATGGAAAGCAGAAACAAAGGCTCTCGACAAGGGTCACACTGGTTCAGCTCCACTCAGCTGAAATCCTCAGCGGCTTTTCCAGAGAGGAGCAATCCTGGCCCTTTGCTCCTCTTGCTTCATTTCCCATCAGATTTTTTCATGGAATTTTTGTGTTTTTCTGGCATGGCCCCAGCCCAGGGAGATGACACTGGGGGATGAGATCTGGAGTAGGGGCAGCACGGGCAGGGCCACGGTGATCAGGGAAGGTTGTGTGGGGCAGCTTCCCTATCCCATCCCTAGCCCATAGTCACCCGTATTCCTCTCTCCGTCCTGTCCCTGTCCCCGTGCCCACCCTCTTCTCGTCCCCRCAGAGGACACGGTCTTCCTCCGGGATGAGGACGAGCGCAGCGAGTACGTGCTCTCGCAGCAGGGCCTCATCTACCAGGGCACTCGGGACTACATCACTGCCACCCCCTGGAACTTTGGCCAGGTGACGCGCGGAAGGACCCTCCCCGTGTCCTCATGTCCCCAGCAGGGGAGGCTCCCCTGTGCGTGGCACCGCTTGCCTGTCCCCAGGGGTCAGGGGCAGAGAGGGCGGCAGCCCCGGTGTGGCTGCAGCCGGGGGGACACGGGCTGCCCCTTCCCGCTGCTCACGCAGCCCTTGTCACCGCAGTTCGAGGACGACGTCCTGGCCATCTGCCTCAAGCTGCTGGACACCAACCCTAAGTTCCTGCGGGACCAGGACCGGGACTGCTCGCGGCGCGGGGACGCGGCCTAYGTGTGCCGCGTGGTGAGCGCCATGGTGAACTGCAACGACGAGGACCGCGGCGTGCTGGCCGGGCGCTGGGACAACTGCTACGAGGACGGCACCAGCCCCATGGCCTGGATGGGCAGCGTGGACATCCTGCGGCGCTGGAAGAAGCTGGGCTGCCAGCCGGTCAAGTACGGCCAGTGCTGGGTGTTCGCGGCGGTGGCCTGCACGGGTGAGGAGCGCGCGGGGACCGGCCACCGCGGCTGGGGACAGCGGGGCCAAGCTCCCGCCAGGGTGAGCAGGGCCGGGGTGCGGGCAGACCCAGGGGAGGAGCACTGGGGCTCCCAGGGATAGGGGCCCTTGTGGCAGTCGTGTTGTCCTAGCAGGGGTTCTTTGGCTTCGGCAGGAGTCCTTGCGGCTCCGTGCCCAGAATGCGCTGGGGGTTTGGAGCAGGGATGGGGTCGGGAGCTCATCCGTGCGCTGAGCGCACGTGGCCTCATGCGCCCATGCCCGCAGTGCTGCGCTGCCTGGGCATCCCCAGCCGCGTGGTCACCAACTACCTCTCTGCCCACGACACCAACGGCAACCTGGTCATCGACCGCTACCTGAGCGAGACGGGCATGGACGAGCGGCGCTCCAGGGACTCCATCTGGTGAGCGGCAGCGCGGCGGGTGGCGCGGGGCAGGGCAGGGCAGGGCGGGCGCGCGGGCAGCCTCCGGCCCTGCCTCCGCCGCAGGAACTACCACTGCTGGGTGGAGGCCTGGATGAGGCGGCCCGAGCTGCCGCCCGGCTACGAGGGCTGGCAGGCGCTGGACCCCACGCCGCAGGAGAAGAGCGAAGGTAGGAGCGGGCGCCGGGCGCTCCGGGCGCCCCATGCGCCCATCACGGCCCCAACGCGAGCGCTGCCCGCAGGCGTCTTCTGCTGCGGCCCCGCTCCCGTCAGAGCCATCAAGGAGGGCGACCTGCAGCTCAAGTACGACACCCCCTTCGTGTTCGCCGAGGTCAACGCCGACGTGGTCTACTGGATCGTGGGGCCGGACGGCTCCGAGCGCAAGAGCACACACACCTCCATCGTGGGCAAGAACATCAGCACCAAGAGCGTGGGCCGCGACGCGCGCGAGGACATAACCCACCACTACAAGTACCCCGAGGGTGCGTGCGGTGCCGCGCGGCCGCAGGCCGGCGCTCCCCGCCGTGACGCCCTGGTCCTCCTGCYGCAGGCTCCGACAAGGAGAGGGAAGTGTTTGCCAAAGCCGAGCTGGAGAGGGGCTCCCTGCGGGAGGAGGACGAGGGGCTGCACCTCAGGATTAAGCTCACCGAGGGCGCCAACAACGGCTGCGACTTCGACGTGCTGGCCGTCGTCAACAACAACACGGACGTGGAGCGCGTCTGCAGGCTCATGATCTGCGCCCGCACCGCCAGCTACAACGGCACCGCGGGGCCGCAGTGCGGCATGAAGGACCTGCTGAACGTGGCGCTGGCGCCGCGCGCAGGTAGGAGCCGCGGGCCGGCGGGAGCCCGGGGCCGAAGCTGCTGCGCGGGCTGGGCCGGGCTCACGGCGGCGAGCAGGACGCGCGTCCCCAGGGCAGCCGCCGCGATGCGCTTGCGTTCCTTACAAATTAGTGGTGCTGCTGGTAATTAAACCTAGTTTTGATTTATGGCATCTTTTTCCAGGCCCTTCAGGGCTTACACAACTAATAGATCTCATGTGCCAGAACAGGGTCATTTTTAATCTACACCAAGATCTGCTCCAAACGGGGCTGTGACAAACGCAGCGCTGGGCCGGGTGCTATTTGTTCAGCTGCGACAAGGAAATGCCCGAGGCACCGGTGCTGCGAGCGGGACACAGAGCATCTCCGAGTGGGACAGCCCTGGCCACGCAGCAGCCACAGCCCCTCCGGGCACCGCGGCTCCTGCCCGGGGGCTCCCGCCGCTCCGGGGGCTCTCCCGGCCGGTGCAACCTCCCCAAGCCTTCGTCCCACCCAGGGCGCACCCGGCAGGGCCCTGCAGGACACACAGTGCCCGGCCCTGCTCCCCGCTCCGTCCCCACATGGCAGCTCCGCGTTCCCACCCGCTGTGTCCCCGCGGCGGCTCCGCGCAGGCCCCGCTGCCCCCAGGGCCTTCACACGGGGTGGGCACAGCAGCGACGTCCCCGCTGTGCGTGGGTGGCAGGAAGGGGCCCTGGCGCCTCTGGCAGCCACAGGCGTCCTTGGCTAACGGGGCTGAGCCCTGCGAGACGAGGCAGGAGGGCGGGTGCACGAAGCGCTCCGGGGCGGCTCYGGGGCTCCGGGGCGGCTCCGGAGCTCCAGGACGGCTCCCTGAGCGGCGTCCGCGCTGCCTTGCAGAGACACGGGTGCCGCTGCGGGTGCTCTACGAGCAGTACGGTGCCCACCTCACCCAGGACAAGCTCATCAAGGTGGTGGCGCTGCTGACGGACCACGAGAGCGGGGAGACGGTGCTGGCCGTGCGCGACGTCTACGTGGAGAACCCGCAGATCCGGATCCGGGTGAGAGGCGCGGGCGGGCGCGGGGGGCCGGGCGCCATGGGGCCGCGGCTGCAGCCCGCTCCTGTGCGCAGATCCTGGGGGAGCCGGTGCAGAGGCGCAGGCTGGTGGCCGAGCTCAGCCTCACCAACCCGCTGGGCGTCCCGCTCGCCGACTGCTTCTTCGCCGCCGAGGGCTCCGGCCTCACCGACGGGCAGCAGCGGCAGCACCTGTAAGAGCCTCCCCACGCTGCGGGCAGGGGCTGGGGGGCACAGGCGGACATGGGCACCCCTCTCACGCCCCTTCCCGCAGGCCAGAGCCGGTGGAGCCGGGCGCCGAGGCCAAGGTGCGGCTGGAGCTGCTGCCGCAGCAGCCCGGGCTGCACAAGCTCGTGGTCRACTTCGAGAGCGACCGGCTCACGGGGGTGAAGGGCTCCCGCAGCGTCATCGTGGCGCCCGCGCCTGCGCCCGAGTGAGCGGCCGCCTCCGCCCGGCCCTGGTCCTGGCCCCGTCGCCCTCGCGCTGCTGCAGCCCCGCGCCGCGGCCGCCTCCGCCCGGCACCGCTTGCCCGGCCCCGCGCGCCCTTCGCCAGCCAAACCGCTCTGCGCACACCTGGGTACACGAGTGCGGGCCCGGGGAGCACAGGGCTGTCCATAGGCCCCATCCATACGTAGTGCCAGCCTGTTCATAGCGCCACAAGGACACACCGCACCTCGCCCTGAGCACCAGGCACTCGCTTCACTAACCAGGCCCAGTGCTGCAAACACCCTGTCGCGAACAACGGGACGTTCCTCGACGGGAATTAACCACACGAGCACCAAATAAAACCTGTTTTCCATTTTCCACGTGGTCCCTGAGGCTTCCTGCGTCCCTAGGGGCTGGAGGCGCACGGAGGGGCTGGAGGCGCCGAGCGCTGGGTTTGCCCAGGGCCGCGGTGCCCGCGGGCTCGGGGCCGCGCACGGCCGGGCTGGCCCCGCCGCGGTGCGCTCGGCCTGCGCGGCACGGGGGCACTTTGCACCCGAGTTCCAGATAAGCACTTCAAAAGCACCGGCCTTTTATTGCAGGCTCGTTCTGCAGAATGAACCAGGCAGGGGCCAAAGGCGAAACAAGGTGAAGGCTCCAACCTGCCAGGGGGCCGGGAGGGAGGCAGCTGCTTCCGCGGGTCCTGTCCCRCCTTCGCGCTGGGTTCTCGCGGGGAGCAGCCGCGGAGCCCTGGCCRGGTGCAGGGCAGGGCCCACGGCCACCTGGCCGGCCCAGGGTTCTGCTGATTRCAGCTCCTGTGGCCGCGATGCGGGGACCAGGCTGCAAACGGGGCCAGGTCCCCTCGGGGATGGTGGCCCAGGGAGGGGGTGACGCAGGCGGGACGGAGCCGCTGTTCTGTCCCCTGCACAGAGCGAGTGGCAGCCCCGGAGCCTGGTCGAGCAGYGCGGGGCCGCCGGGGGAGCCGTAAATCACAGATCAAATATTTACATTGACTGCAAAGAATTTCTAGCTTGGCGTGAGCCCAAGTGCAGGAGCGGCAGCTTCTCACGGTGCGGGCGGGTGCAGAGCCCTAGGTTAGGGCTGAGGGGCAACGGGAGACACGGGCAGGTGGGGAAGCAGAGGAGGAACCGGCCGCCCCTGGTGTCTCAGACAGAAGCCACCCCGTGGGCTCCCTAATGCTGCTGGGCGCTAGGAAGGGCCGGGCAGCTCTGCAGCAGAGGGCCCAGGAGCGCCAGAGCGGCGTCCCTTGGGAGAGGGGGACCCCGAGGGCATCGAGGGCTGGCCAGACCCCGTGCTGCTGCAACCCCCTCCCTGCTGCAGCCGGAGGTGCCCAATGGCCGGCCCCGCTCGCGTGCCCCACGGGAGGGGAAGCAGGAGATGCAGCTGAACCTGCCACAGCCCCACGGGGGACACGCACCCCGRGAGAGCCCCCTGAAGGAGACTCGGGCTGGGGGAGCCCCCGGCACGACGGGGTGTCCGGCCTCGATACTGTCCCGCGCTCCCCGGCACCAACCAAGTATCTCAGAAACCACACGTGCCTCCTGCAGCCGACCAGATAAACGGCACCTTCGTCTCGCTGCGTCACCCGCTCCGCGCCGGGAGCTGCGCGGGGCGGCAGCGAGGACGAGGGAAGGAGCCGAGGTCTGGGCCGTTCTCCCTGGGTGCCCCCGGCCCTGCAGGTGCTCCCAGGCCGGGCACCGACCCGCGCGAGCCCCGGAGCCCCCGACGCAGCCCACGCTCCCTCCCGGCGCTCCGGCCGCTCCAGCGTGGGCCCGAGCCGGGCTCGGACGGCGACGGCGCTGCCGGAGCGAAGGCTGCTCGACGCAGAGCCCAAGGCTGTTTCCGCCTTCCCGTCGGGACACTCGGCACCAGCGGGACACAACAGGATGAGAGGAGGCAAAGGCTGCAGCCGCTCTCCAGCAGCTCCCAGAGCATGTGCAGGGCCACTTGCCCCCGCTTCCTTCCAACCCTCTTTCCACACGTCCTTGCCTACCCCACACAGTCCAGCAGGTCCCACAGCCCGTCCCTGCAGGGAGGCTGCACCCCAGGGACCCTGCGGCGCCCACCCAGGGCCTCCCCTCGCGCTGCCGGCACCCTCCCGGCCCCGAGCTCCCCCTCGCCAGCCAACAGGAACGTCCTGTTCCTCCTCCCCTGTAAACAACTGAGCTCAACTCCGCTTTCGTTTTACTTGGCTATTCAGACAAGATTTTTTTTTCCTAAGATGGTACAAAAATAATAAATCTCCGTGCTAATGCAAATCCATTTATCTTTGAAATACGGTGATACTGTACCCTCCAGAACATAAATTTTTGTCACTGCTTGTTTATCCAACATCTCCAAAATGTGACTAAGCACTGCAAGCTGTGCTCGCAAATGCGCTGGACCCCAAGCTTGCAAACCACAGCAAGTCTCAAACGGGAAAAGGCAGTAGGTGTCTGAGGCACTACCCTAAAAATAAGCAGAATTACCGGGAAATGCTTGTTTCAGTTTCGTCCTACTACTAATGAAGCATTGGCATGGTCGCTCTATTAAAATGTTTTACACGGCTGTTTATTTTCAGGCGGCACAAGGTGAATTTTACGTTGTTTTCCTCCCCCATCGTCAGCGTGGGACAGGCTCTGGCACCCAGACGGTGGTCCCGGGCTGGGGACATGGCCCGGCGGGAGGTGCCATCCGAGCAGGGCACTCGGGCACCTCGTGCCTTCTCTCCACAAGTCTGTCCAGGTGCGTCTCTCCCTGCAGACATCAGGCCCCAGCATCACCTTCCTGTGACACCACAGCCTTCATCTGACCAACACAAACGGCTGGTTTAGCCCAGCCTGCACTTTTTAATCCTTTCTAAGACAACTTTAACACAAAGGGACAAAACTTGGGGTTATYGCTAAGCTGTTTTTGTTTTCCTTCATCTTTTTCTTTATGCAATCYAATTATCACCTCCATTCCCCCTGACAATTACCTGATTTTCTCACCTCTGTATTTTGCTCYCAAGTCCATCCCCACCAAGCTAAAGCATCAGCCCTACTGGAGGGCAGCCCACAGCTCGGCCACATCCCCCATCCCGGTGAGTTCTGCATCAGGCAGGCACACGAGGGCCAGCACGGATGCCCTGTCACACGTGTCACCCCCCTTACAAAGCAGGGACTGAGCATAAGAGTTACCTGGAGTCRAGCTGTGGTCCCTCCCGCTGCCGCTGCCTCCGCTTGGGGGTCCCTCCTCCTGCAAGACCACGGCCGGGCAGGCAGAGTGGGAAACTGCTTCAACCCCATGGCAAAAAGATTCTCAAAGGCAAGTGAATAAAAAAGTAATAATAAAACCACTACTATTCAACGACACCCTCTTTATTCAAAAATAGATATCTATGAGACATTTCAGAATATACTGCTGTCACAAATGGCAGCCTATACTTCTAAATTAATTCCTAAAATCAGTAAATATACAGATTTAAGCTTTTATTAAAAAAAAAAAAAAAATCTTGGGGAAATCTGTTTAACCTTGAGAGAATCTCACCCAGTTCACCAGATGCCCTTTGCCCAAGAAGTAAAGCAAATAAAATTAAAAACGAGACTTCATTTAAATTAAGCAAAATAAAACACACGTGTATATTTGGAAAAAAATCAAAACATTTCAATTAAAAAAAGAAGACATACAGCTTTCTCATAAAAGATCTGCCCAAAACAACAGCGTGAGATGTCAATACATTTTTCTACATAATTTTTTTAATGACAGGTTTTTTTCTCTTCTACTGGATACACACTCAATCAATGGTCAAATTAATTTCTGACTAAAACAGCCTCAGAGTAACACCAGGAACTGGAACAGGACAGATATGGATC
>PTEX01000320.1:0-40937 GCA_003342815.1 Eudromia elegans
TTGTCTCAATCCAGTTCTTGACAGTCTGTCACTGGGAAAGTCAGATAAACTCATCCCTTACTTTGTAATGAAAATCCCTCTTTACGAAATCGCTAGAAGTATAAAGCCCTTAATGGGTGTGATGCTGTTGGCAGTATAAATATATAAATAGAAATTCAGAATATACACAAACACGAGGAAATATATGGTGCATAAGATTACAAACACTTTCATTTAGGAACTTAGGAACTCTTAAATTGATGATCCTGTAAGCATGTTGAGTTTGTTCAGCTCTTAGGAAAGTTTGGATATAGATGAAAGTGCTTGTCCGTGATGATCTTGAAGGTCTCTTCTAACCATAATAATTCTATGATTCTGTGATCCATAGAGGCTGGACAAGGAGTGCAGAGCTCCCATTTCCTTATCTTAGGCTGCCAGTTTACTGCCGGAGATGGCTGCCACAATCACCCATCTCTTTAAAGAGCCTCTTTTGTTCTAAATGGCAATGTGAAAGTGCACGTACCTTGTACTCAGGTACGAAGAGCCAGAAAATACACAGGATTGGGAGGCAAATCTGAACGGGTAGGTTTTTTGTCTGTGAAACTAGAAAATGTCAGGGAGAACTATTTCAGAGGAGGTGAATGAAAATAGCAAGAGATCAGAAGGCAAAGCTGTTGGACACGTGAGATACAGCAGAAAGAAATCACCCCAAGCCTGGGAAATAGCTGTATGGTCCAGTCTCCGGCAGTCAGTGGGGAGTTGAGATAATATTCCTGAAACAGAAACAGGATTTTTCAGTTTCTGATATAGAAAACTGCAGGCAGGGGCAATCAGACCGGAACGCATCTTTTGTAAGTTAAATGCAAGGGAGAGCAAACATCACTCCAGAGCATTGCGGGAGAGCCTGTAGACTTCTATACCAGTAACAGATTTTTAATAGCTCCTTTGACAGTGCCTTTGATTCTAGGAATAGTATTGCAATCAAAATCTTTTTTAAAGTTTCTTAGCAAGCCGGAGAAAGAGTCTTATAAGGCTTAACTCTCTGATAGTTTACATGAGAGAGATGATAAATAAAGGATGTGATCACCAAGCATTTGGCCATACCAAGTGTATGCTAATAAAATCTATCGTGACACTCAGTCAAATGCAGTTAGGGTGCACTGGAAAGATTACCAAAATGATAGGAGAAGGCCATACCTGAGAGTTCACATCTGCTGGGAGATGATCTTAGTGCTCAGCTGACCAGGGAGAAGGCTTAGAGTTGTTGGTCAAAGGCTGTCCCAAGATATTTACACATTTAATGTTCTGTACCCTGTTCTGTAAGCCTGGAACACATACAACATGGCAGAAATGTACTATCTTATAAAACCTAGCACAGAAGGTAGATTTTTAAAGGACAGGAGAGAATTTTAAATGACTTTTTACTTGAGTCTCTGTGCAAATGTCAGAAAGAGCTGTATATTCAGTAGAGTCATATGTAGGGTAAAACTAGGGTGCTGATGCCTCTTTCTTCTTTTAATGGTTTGAAAATGTGTATGTGTAAAAGGCAGAACTCAGTTCTGTGTACTGACAGCACATTTGGGCTAACATATTCACATCTTAACTTGCAGCCAGATCTGCTGTTTTAAATGATTAAATGTTAAATCTGATATTTACTCTTGGACTGTGCAAAAGTCAAAGGGAACAATTTGTCAGCTCATTCATATTTTGCTTCTGAAGCCAGTTAACTAATCAGTCTAACAGTAGAAGAAGCAAGATAAATGGAGGCCATTCTGTTATGTAGAAAAGAGTACATGAAGATAAATTTTTCACATTTTGCCTCATTTCATCTGCAGTTATCACTGTCATAATTGCTTCTGAACACTCAAGGTGCTCTTCATATTGCTTCTATGAACTGTTCAAGCCATTTTGGTAGACTAGTCATTTGTGGCACTGAAATATTCTTTATTTGCATTTTCTGTATATATTTTTCTATATAAGTAAAAAATCCTCTGATGTTTTACCAAATAAACAATGTTGGGTTGAGAGCTGAGAAAAAATCCAGCTTGTGTTTTGAACAAACCTGCATATAAGAAATTCTGGGCCGTCTTAAACTTATGTTTTAATGAAATCTTGTTGCCATTTCTAATCTATTTTCCATTAATTTAAAACATGGGTTTTTTTTTTTTTTTAAAAAAAAGAGATAATCCAGACTCAAACAACTTTCAGTAATTTCTTTCTCACGTGTCTTCTATTGATTTAGGGAGTAACAGGGTTGTCCCCTTTGCCTCATCTAAATGCTGCAAGAGGGTTATCATCATCATTTCCAGTTGGTGGTAGTTATCAGGTGTGTCTCATCACAATATGATTAATCAAATTATGATATGAAAAACCCTCAAAACTGTGGACTCCTGTAATGAATTATAAATCTCTCTGCTTTTAAAAAAAAAAAAAAAAAAAGAAAAAGTGCAAAACAGGGTTGTAACCATTATTAAATTGCTCTATTATAGACACTTTCTTTATCGGAAACTCTTTAAGGACTAAGGAAAATGCCAGGATTTAAAGAATTCAGGAAAATGCCAGGATTTAAAGAAGAATTCTTTTCTCTGTTAACACAGAGATTTTATGACTGAATTAATTATAATGGCATATTTAGCCACATATGTAGAATTCTCAACTGGATTTGTAATCTGTTTCTTCGTTGTGTGATTTTATGATGGATAAGCAGCCAAGCAAATAAGTACACCCAAGGCAGCTGTATTAAAGTTTCTGTAAATGTATTTGAGAGTTAGTTCTCAGCTAGCTAGTTTCTTCTCTTTTAGACTTAGAGATTTGTAAATAGGCACATTCCCTTTGGCACCTTCTGCACTTTAAAAAGAATTTTGTTACAAAAAAAAAAATAATTTTGTGGGAAAGTACAGGAATGGGCCTGGATTTCTGGTTTGTGAAAAAATTTACTGTAGTTCTATTGTATTAAATTTTCAAGTGCTCCAGCTGCTGTAAGAAATATACAGCTAAACAGTAACCTTATTAAGGTAGGTGCAGGAATGATATTCTTAAAATACTAATGACAACTGGACTTAGCTAAGAATTTCCAATCCCAGATCATTTTAGATTTTTAAGGCACTGCAGGACTTTATAAAAATCCCCATAAGTTTTAATCAATGTGTGCTACTGGCAGTAGATATCATGCTATTAACCAAAAATGTGTGGGTCATCAAAAACTTTTATAGACCTATAATGAATTTCATTAATCATTTATTATAAATGTAAGATTTTTCTAATAAAAGAGGAGTTTCATTCCTCCTTCTGTACAGTAAATTTGAGTTTTTTCTCCAGTGTTGTTTTCCAAAAAGTGCAATTTGGACTGGATTCTGTCCTCTTGTCATTTCTACTGATCTAATTATAGTACCCAATCAGATTAAAAAGTATTGTATTGGAAAATTTGGCTGCATTGGGATAACAATTCCAATGGCAAATATTTTGTAATGTACATTTCCTACTTCTGGACAAGCACAGTTGCTCCACTGACAATTCTCTACTGCTGTCTACCAGATATGCACACATTTAGGGTTTTTTTTTAATTTTTTTCACCATTTGAAGTGCAACATATTTTGTTTGTTTTCTTTTTTTAAAAAAAAAAATGTTAGCTATCTCTACCTGTAGTTCATTTTTTAGGGATGACCACCTCCCACCAAAGTGTTGCTTCTTTGCCTTGCCTTGATGGCAAACAAGAAATCAGTGCTTCTCTGATGCTAATTAAGGTGAGTGGCCACTTGTGTTTAGACTTATGGAGACTTGGCAAATAATGCATAGGCAATGACAACCAGAAGAATCCCTAGAAAGAATGTGACCCTATAAATTATATCAAACTGATCTTGTGTATTTAGCATATTAAATATTTATAGCTCGTATACAGCATGCTTTCATAAGCAGCCTGCTTTCTGGACCGATACCTTAGTACTGCAAAAATAAATCCTGATGCATTTTGACTCATATTCCCTTAAGAAATAGTTATTTCTGGAACCAGAGTTTCAACAACTGGTCTAGTGAACTGCCATTTATTCCCTGAATTCAATAAAAATAATAGTTATAAAAGCTCAAAACTGAGCTAATTTTTCAATTTCAGTGCCATGCTGTTTTGTCCATGCACAGCACTGTTAAAATTAATTATACTGCACACACATATAATGCTAAAGAAAACTAAAGAAGATTTTTTTAAATAAAGGATTTTTTTTTTTGAAGGTAAGAGGCACAGTCAAATACAGTCTGCTTTGGTTCCCCAAGAAATATGGTCCTTTTCAAATAAGTTACATTTTCTTTTTGTCCTTTAGCCTACCCCAAGTGGCTTGCAGTATTTATCAACTTTAATCAACATGACTGACAGGAAACCTGATAATGGAGAATAGCTGTCTCCACTGGTGGGGCAAAATCTTTTGAAATGTCAGTAGTGAATACACTATATTTACATTTCTTTGGGACTCAAGCTCTTAAAAGATTTTCATCTCTTACACTGGAGGGATGAAAGTAAAGGTTATTTAACTATACATCAGAAATTGTATCTTATGACAGTATGACAAAATATTCCTGCTTTCAGAAGTGCAGAATGCCTGCCTCTCATCTCTGGTGCTGTTTCAGTGGTACACTGAGTTCATAGCTGTGATTTGTCCTCTAAGATTGGAAGTTATTCATCATCCAATTAATGTCAGTCCTGGGTATTTCCTTTCAAAATCCATTTTGGTCTTGACCAGCAGTTAGAGATTTGTAGTGTATTAAGTATGAACTATTTGAATTAATAATAAACCGCTTCCCCAAGGATAGGTGCAAGATCAGGAGGAAACGTGGCTTTGGCCGCGGACAGGGCTGGATGCAAAGCACACAGGCATGTTGCTGGTGCTGGACCACAGGAGAAATGTTCACCCAGATGTGCATTTGAGACTCAGAATATGTTCATCCTATGCTGATCTCCTTTGCTTTAAGCCATTTCATGTCTGAGGTCTGAAATTTTGAGGAACTTTGTCATTTTTCTGTGGTAAACAAGGAATTTGTTAGGGCCGTTGCCCACAGAGCTGCATAGATCCCTAGTGATTCTCCTCCTCTGAGTGCAAGGTACTAAACTTGGGGCTGATTTGCTTAAGGGTCATGGCATTGGAAAGTTTTAAAAATTATTTAGGAAAATTCTGTAAAAACATTTCAGAAAATTTCCGGAAAAAAAATTAACTGTAAAATGGCTTTAAAATGAAAAAAATCACACTATTTATCAGAGACAGAGTTCTTTATCTCTGATATTTTTCTTGCTTCAGACTTTGTAACTGTATTAGGCAGAGGAGAATCACAATCCAGTTAATAAGGGAAGTATTAAGCTGCAAGCATGGGCCAAACCCTCTCCCTACAGTCATGGAGCAGCTAAGGATGCTACAGCGTGCCAGAAACAACCAATAATGGTTTTTTTTTCTTTTGCTCTACATAGTGCATTTTGGATGGGTGTTGGACTCAGAAACAAGGGACCAGCCTGGTACATCCATGTGACCCCACCATGATCAGCATCCTGAGAGCAGGCACAGGGGAGGGGACAGATCCATCCTTCATTTGCTGTTGATCCCGCTGCTCACGGTGCTGGATCTGCCTGGACAGGCTGGGGGCCAGAGAGGTCTGTAGGGATGAAACCGTGCTCGCCTACTGGGGCAGATGTGCAGGAGACCTCGAGCTGGATGTGAAACCAAGGTAAGGAATAATGCACTTTCACCCAAAGCACATCTGTTTTTGCTGTGACAAGCACCGTTTTTGCCTCTTAAGCATCCAAAGTCTGTCTCTCGCTTGCTTATTCGCCATAATACACTCACTTTCTTTACGATGAACTTCATCTAACCAACTCCTCTCAGCATGCGTAGGAGAAGAAAGGAAATACAAAAAAAAAAACCCCCAACATCCATATTCTTTGCTGTCTTTTTAAACTGATGGTACTGCTTCAGGAGTGAAAACAAGCCTTTGGACCAGAAGTAGGTAGAGCCCCATTTGTCAGGGACAGAAAGGAACATGGATTTGGAGTGTGGCTGGGGAAGGCTCTGCCCCTCAGCAGCTCTGCAGCACAGGAGAGCTGTGAGGCAACCAGGAGGAACGTTCAGCGTAACCAGAGCTGCAGGCAGCTCTGTTCTGCTTAATCTTCATCAGTGCTTCTGTCTTCCACCTTATCTTCCAGTATATGCAGTGGAAAAGAAGCCTTGTGCCTATGAAGGTGGTTTTCCAGAATGTTTTTTTTTTTTTTCTTCTGAGCAGCGCTATCTACTAATAGCATTTTAAACAGGAGCGTTTCTATGTGCTGAGATTATTGTATTTTCATGTGTGTCACTCACTCCTCTGAAAGCTTCCACCATCTACAAGTGCTCCCAAGTAACTGTGTGGCTGACCTCCACAGAATAAAAGGTGGAAAAGGGGTGTTTCTATAATAATGAAAATTGGAAGCAAGGCGATACTGCTGGAAACAGACTCTTGCTGAAATCTATCTGTTTGCATGTGTATCCTTTACTGCTGCTAAATCGTATTTAACTGATAACCCAGGGATTAAACACATGGAAAATACAGTAAACAGGAGTTCTGCCAAGTTGCTGCAGTGAGTTTTCTGACTGTGCGTGCAAGTATTTTCTCACTGAATGGTCAGAACTGCTCATATTTACAGCCCTCATTTTTTTCTTTAGATTTCTTACTCTACATATACACACACGGCAAGTGTTTATATATGATAACTTCTAAGATATTCTTTTTTCAATTAAAATAGTGTAGGGTATCTGGAGATATTTGCTGAATGAAGGTGGTTGATGTACAGAGAACCTGGCAGGCATCAGAGGGATAAACTATCCCTCGTGCCAGCACAGGAATGTTGGATCATTGTGGATGTTGTTGGCCAAAGAAAGAGTGATCTGCTGCCTGTGCTAGAAAGCAAGCAGGCCCTGGCTTTCCCATGCAGGCACCGTCCTTCCACAGCGCTGCCAGCACATGGATGGTGACACAGCTGGGTCTGCCTCTCTGTTATCCTTGTGGCGCACTGCTGCTCTCCAGGAGTAACAAATTAGGGGCAATTGGTCTCCTCTTAAGAATGAACTTTGGTGGTAAGAATTACCCCTGTGGGAATGTTCCTTCCATCTTGCTTATCTGACGTGCAGGTGCACAGGAAAGCTGATAAATAAGCCGGTAGCTGTTGACTGATTGAAATTTTCTGTGCTGAAAGCAAGCCATGAATCCTCATATGTGATGATTCATTCTTAAAACAAGGTAGTACAAATGACAGAAAATAGCTAAGATCTGGATGTTCCAGGCTGTGAATATTCCAGGGATCTTATACAAGGAGTCTGACCAAAATAAGAAAGAGAAAAAAGGAATTGAACTTTAACTTAATGGAACACATAAGGAGATATTATTTGGGAGCAGTGTGGTGGTCATTGATGACTGTGACAATCCAGATATTCAGCAGAATGGAAGAAATAAGATTAAAAATTAGTTGTGGAAATTAGTTGTGTGTGGACTGCACATCTGATCCTTTTATGCATATCATCTGACAGAGAGGATTGTTGCRTTCAGTACTGAACATGGTATTAAAGGGTAAAATTAAGAGTGTTCGTATACAGAAGAGGTTATTCTGAACTAAAAAATTTAAAAATAATACTAATTTAAAGCATGTATTTGCATGTTTCTTGAGCAGTATATTGTAAATGCAGTTGCATTATATACTTTGGATACTTGAAAATGCCCAATTTTAAAATGGAGAATTTTAGAGTGTTCTGAAACATGTCAAAGTGAGTCAAATGGCAGCATCTCTCTATCACAACACTGCACACAGCCTAGGGAGAATGTTTTATTTAAGGAGCAAGCCAGGAGACGTTGACAAGCGAAAAATGAATATGAGAAAGTACTGAGTAAGGGCGAGACTAAGCAGTGCTAACAAATGCATGAGAAGGAGGAAGATGACAGAGATGCAATCCTTCATGACATCTTAACCTGTCTACAGAACCTTTCAGGTGTTCAGCAACAAATAAGCCTCAAAATGCCAAATTCCTGTCCTGAGCAGGATGTCGAGTGATTGCCCAAGCCAAATGGGCCCCGTGTCGGAGTCTGGCTTAGGATGCTGCACTCCGTGTCCCCTGTCCTTTGACCTGTGTCTGGAGTGTATGGCGATACATATGCTGGTGATGAATGAGAGAAATCTGATGCATATGTTAAAGTGTATTTTTGGAGAAATGTTTGATTTACAAATAAGGCAAGTGTTCTCTTACAACATGCATATAAATCTCTAATGAATTGTTTTTGGCTTGAGGAAGCAGATATTCTTAAAAAAAAAAAAAAAAATCCCAGGAAGGAGTGTCAGAAAGCACAGCATTAGGACCATTTTTGTTTACTTTATAATTTACTGACCTAAATTTGCCAATGACTTAAAACTGGGGAAGGAGGATAAAGTAAATACAGAGGAGAGCAAATACATTCCAAATGATCTGGATAGATTCAGCTTAGAGGCTGGATAAGGAGCTTATTCAGCTCAGTTGTACAGAAGTGTGAAGTAATAAGATTAAGAACTAAAAATAATCAAAGAGGACAGAGCCAAAAAAAAAAAAAAAAAAAATACTACAAATAATACAGTCCTAGAAGAAGCCTCAGCTAAGGAGTTTACCCTCTTTATGGGGAGAGGATTCAAATCCCTTGGGGATACAGCTGAGAGACTCTGGTGGGTGCAGAGCAGGAACCAGGCAGTGGTGACATCCCAAGGGACTCATGTTCCCGTGGGGACCCGGTTACTCCTTGGGTGGCCGTGGTGCTCAGCAAAGGTGAGGGTGGGCAGGCTGTGCACCCACTGCACTTAGTTATTTAATGCCTCTTTGCTGGGACGAGCCGCTACACTCTGGGCCTCGGTGTGCGCRGCACAAGGYCTGTYGTGTGTTGTTGGCTTTAGGTTCTCRTTTCAGCTCAAATCTGTGGCRTATTTTTACACCTCCGCTCACTGCTTTGATTCCTGACACCCTTTAATTTCAAAGCACTTAACCACAGCCTGTGAGGTCTCTGTAAATTATTACAAACTGTCCCTTTTGGCTTGAGAATTTTGTCTTTTTTAAAAAAAATTCTTATAATTAAAAGTTAGAATTGAGTCCAAACAACGTTATTTTTAAATACAAATTATATTTTGAAACACAATGCAAATTTATCTCTCTGAACAGAGAGAGGTGTACCAGGGGATAGCTGTTAAATGGCTAGTATTCAAAGATAACAAAGTCTTAGACGTCTTTTTTTTTGTAATTTATAGGGGTTTTTTTACTGAGTAGTTAAAGAAACCATTAGCAGCTTCTCTATTCAAAACCAGCTTTCTACTTGTTCTGTAAGAGGCACTTTTAGTGTGTTGGAGAAATTATACTGAATATTTTCTACCTAAAATAGCAAAATAACGCCCTAATTGGATTTGTTCAGAGTAATGATAACAAGATTTAAAACACAGTTTCAGCACAGGAAAACTTCGTGTAAAAGGACTACTCTGTGTCTTGAGCTGTCAACTAGAAGTATATTGAATTTTGCAGAGCAAATTCAAATAAAAGTGTTGAGATTAAAAGTGATAAAGCAGGAACAGTGAGATCAGAATCCCTTCAAAAATTAGATTAAAGCCTCCTCGGGACCATAAAAACCTTATTATCTTGACATGACTAGATCAATCATTGCAAGACAATTATCTTAACAAGTTAAAGTTGCTTTGGTACAGGAATTTTAGACTATATTTTTCTTCTTCATGGTATGAAAATAGATCGTGTATGGGGCAGGCATTCCTGAGCAGAGATTGAGACAGACGCATCTCGGCTCTCACTGTGACAAATAAGCCATAAAGTCTCTCCGTAAACATCAATGAAGTCCTCCTTTAAGCAAGAAAAGTTTACATTAGATTGAATTGTGAGGTGGAACAAGAACAGTAACTCTTGTTTTTATGTCGTTTAGTGACTTACTAGTATGAACTTAACACTGCTTTTATCTTCTGCCTTCTTTAACTCTCAAGCTTTTCTTGTGGCAAAAATACTGAGTTACATTTCCATCGCAGATATTATCTGAAAGCTTCTATGCTTATTTTCCTGGTAATTAGTGCTTGCATCATATTTCTGAAGATGACAAGCACTATTATTTATGCTTATATGACTGAAGAATAATGTGAGAATGATGAAAAAAATAAGTGATCAGTGTAAGAGCTATAAAAAAAATATAGATCCCTAACACTTTAGCATTACTCACGGTGTGCAGGAGATAACATTCCTTTCCCACAGCAAGACATGATCATGGCCATTATTATCAATTTCAAAGAGGAAAATATACAGATGATTGAGTTGATTTTCAACCTTATTTTGAACAAACTGATTCCTGCTTTGAATTGAGAGTTTCATGTGTCTCACATGATTTTATTATTTCTGTTGGAGCATGTGAAGAATGTTTGCGCATATTTCATTAATGTTCAATAGCTTTGTGCGCATCTGTTGTTACTTTGTGTCAGTGTCACTGACCTGATTTTGGATCAAAAATTGGCTCATTGTCAAGAGATTTAGCTTCAAGACAAACCAATATGGTCCCGTGTCAAAGTGTCAAACATGGTCTTATTTTTCAAGGTTGCAAAAGACTCTTGTAATCATAAAAAGTGAGTACTTAAATTCTTTTCCAAATAAAATCTGTCATTTGTATTTTGCACCTACCAAAATCCATATTAAATCAAGCCTTAAAATCTTGGGATTTTTCATTTTAAAAAAGTAGTGTCCTATTAAATGCACTTTCTGTGGTAAGATCTTTCTAAAAATTATGGTCTAATGTGGAACTAGTATGAAAAATGGTTACAAATTCTCCTTAAAAGAAAATAATACCTAGTTATGGTTCTAAGTGAATTAACCAATGCCTTTCTACACTAAGTCTGCTACCTCCAGGTGAGCACTGAGATTAAGAAATTATTTCATTACAGTTCATTACATAATGAAAAGAAAAACCAGGTACTTTTTAATGAAACAAACTTTTTTTTTCTGTCAAATAGCATATAAAAATTATATCTACTCTGGCAGATTAGAGTATATTTTCATACATTTTCATCTGAGCAGGTTCCTAACATGAAGTTATACATTCCTGAAAATTGGAGCTGAATATATTTGAAGTCCTCAACAGGAGAAATAAATGGCTTCAGAGACCCATGAAGGACAGCTGGTATCAGATAGCCATACATAAAAGAAAGTTTAACATTCCATACGGGTCTAATTCGCGCACAGTTTTTCAAGTTTTATTAACCCAGACAAGTCATAATAATTATGATAAACGGACATTGTCATTAAAAATCAGGAGAAATTTGACAAGATTAAGCACAATGCAATGCATCTTCCTTGCTTGCAGATTCTGTATAATAAATTACTCCTAGGCTTCAGAATGAGGCATTGCACAATTGAGCAAAACAGATCAATTCTTAAGGATGCTTATTTAAATGCAAAACAGACTTTTTTAGAATGGTAAACTTGATTAAAATCCTTCTTTAAGTGCAAATCACAAACAACAATATCTAATACTCACAGGCCATAACCATCCTATTAATAATACAGTGTATTGTTCAGATATAATTGTAAAGTCTTAACGAGATGGCAGCTGTAATCTACTTTAAAAATTAGAAACGATGAACTCCACAGTCTTCTAAATGTGGCTGAAATACAGACAACGGGTGACTGCAGCTTGCGTTTTATTACTGAGATACATAGCATCAGTTTCAATAATCAGGCTCCGAGTGTTTGTCACACACAATTTTCCCCATCTTTGGTTATGTGTTCCGTAAGTGATACTATTTCTGTTAGGACATAGATATTAGAAGCAGATCCAGAAAAGAATTCATTGGAATTTAGTCATTTCAGGCCTGAAAAGTTTCAACACTGGTATAAACTTCACTTTCAACAGGCTTTTTTTTTTTTTTTTTTTTAAAACTGGATAGCCAAAGTAATGTTTTTGCACAGAGAAAGCATTGCTGACTTGAGGAGTCTGCACAGCCAATGCCTATCCCATATGGCCTATCCTATATTCAAATTTGAATAAAAAATTGTCATTCTTCCTTAGCAGACAGGGGGTGATTGACCAAACAGGAATTTCTGGCAATCTTGTGCCACAGTCTCTGCTTCCTATTTTGCTTCCACTGCCTTTCTTTGACGCCCTGGGAGGGGTTGTGGTTCCTTCTCCTCTCACTTTGCGCTCTCTTCCCTGTACTATGGCTGCCCAGGGAGTAGAGCTCACCTTCCAATTGCACATACAGGTCTCCTTCCAAAGGAAGGAGCTGCATCCTGCACTTCCTCAGTACTCTCCCATGCTGTATGAGCATGTACATGGGTAAAATAGCAATGATTTCTGTTTGCAGTGGAAATAAAATCCTCATGCTCAAAGGAGAGCACACAATGGCTTGAGGGAGTCGGAGTCTCAGTCAGTAGATAGTTGAAACTTAGGGGTATTTCTCTCTCAAATTGACTTTTGGAGAGTTCCAGAGTAGGGAAACAGAGAAATAACTCCCAAGAGAGAAAGAAAAGAATTTCCTTTTTGTTAGAGAAATGCAGCTGTAGCTATTGCAAGGCAGGTACATCGACAAATTCTGGTGTTGGGTTCTTCCATTGTGGGATCACTAACCTCCTCTCCAGGCTGGGCCACCATGAGACACAAGGGTAAAAGTCTAGCAAAGGGTTATTCATGGACTGTCATCTCCCTTTGCTATATGCACTGCTTTCCTCTGTGTAGCATCTCATGTCACTGGCAGTAATCAAAGTCATTTACTGCTTAACCTGCATAGATTTAGCATGAACACGAACTGCGAATCCCATCCTGCTGAAGAAACGGAAGGTCTAAACTTTAAAACTCAATTCATTAAGCTCTCTTCATATTTTACCTCCTCAGTCTGCACATTTTCATACATTAAAGCTGATCACTACAATGAAATATTGGTTAACTCCGTTATTGATAAATAAATCAATTTTGTCTACATCATGATGTTGCTGCATCACCAGCAATTSTGTTGATTTAGGAATGCAATTCTCTTAGAATACTCCAAATTGCGTAAGATTTCTATCTGGCAGAAATGTGAATCAAATACTGTTATCACATAGTGTCATACAGTGGTGCCTGTCAGTAGCTTGGCATGAGGGTACCTGGTTGTGCAAAATGTCTGTGGGTATGTGTGTGCACTTGCAATACGCCACATTCTCTGTATTTTTCAGTGTTCTTCCCAGCATGTGTTCGTTCTGATGAAAAGGTAGTCATTTGAAAACACGATGAAAAATTGTCTTGATGTAAGTGTTTGCTGAATCAATGAATCATTTTGTTTTACAGTAGCACCTAAAATGTGTTTGGCAACATCCAATAAATCCTGATGCTTGCAGTCTAGAAATAAAAGGAGAGGAGCAGAATAAAATGTCACCTATATTTCAGTGTTCTTACATTAGCTGCATTTGAGAGAACCTTAAAGGAGCAGAAATTAGCCAATTTCATGTAACTGACTTATAGTGTGCCAAGAATTTACACTAAGGGAAAAAATGCAGGGAGCCAAAAGAGCTAGCAGCTCTAATTTTGACAYTATAAGAGGCAGAAAAGTAACTAACAAGGTGCAAATTCTTGAGGAGAGCTGAGAAAAAAAACTGCAATTTTGACTTTGATAAGGTAAAAAGGAGATACTCAACATCTGGGATGATACAGTCAGATAAAGTAGGCTTTAGCAACTGGGTTKTCTCTGTGAAACAAAGATGCTCACAAATATGCTAGAAAATAAATAAAGAATTCATCACAGGACATCCCAGCTGCAAGGTTCTGGTGAAAATTTCATTATAAAAAATTTTCATTTTGTAGCAATAGGATTGATTTCTACTTTAGTAAGTCACAGCATTGCATAGTAGAGACCCTAGTCCACTTCACTGAGCTGTCGTCAGCAGAGGTGGTGATTAGAATAATATGATTAGTGCCATGAAGAGATTCCAATAGAAAACACAAAACTAGAGCTAGTTAACTAGTTCCTAGTTAAATGAAAGTTTACTTTTCTGCTAGTGTACCTGGCCCCACTTGCAGTTTCCAGTAAGGTAGATCTTCATAAAGTTGTAGGTAGAAACCAACATAATTAATATTATTCCTTAATATATGTAGTACACAGTAAATATTTGCCCTGGGCCCTGAAACCACAAAGAAAAGCAAACCCAGAAAACTCTAAATCATCCATTTGTAGTTAATTTTTAGTGTACATGTGTTTTGTGTAATGAATAATTTTTATTGAGTCTGGCTAACTACGATGGTTGCCTGGACATTCTTAGCCTTAATCTAAAGATTTGCCATGGCAGTTTTGGCCTTGATTGCCTAGGATATTACAATTAGGATTTTAATGTGGTTACTTAAAAATGTTTTTAAGCAAAACCSTTCTCTCTAGGGATGAAAACCAGTAAAATTAGCAGAATTAGATAATGTAAGTAAGGTTTTTATTTCACTATTTTACTGAAAAATACTCATTTTAAAAACTTCTTCCACAGATATTATAAATAGATATATAAGCTATTGTGCTTTCTTTCATGAATGATATTTTAAGTAAATGCAACCTCAAAAACTACACTTAGGTAATCTTTCTCATTAGGCTGYGTCTAAAARGAGAGACATGAAAATTCAGAATTAATACTGAAAATCCATATGAAGAAAGAATGAGATGTCAGATTTAGTKTGCATGTTTTAGGCAATTCTTTAAYTGACAGTTCTAATATAAGAACTTGCCTTTGAATGTTTCGCTTGTGTTTCATTCCTTTTGTAATCCTCCATTGAAATGTGGAGTTGATTACRTTAAAAAATCTCTCAGGATCATGAATGTGCATATTTAGGACTGGCTAAATGTTTGCGCGCACTGAATCCGGCGCACAAGGAGGAGCCGATCCGTGCCCTGGTTCCCTCAGGCAAGCCAACCAGTAAAATCCTTGCAGCCTCCATCCTGGCCAGTGCTTTGTAACTGGGTTTGGTTTTCCTCTGTCGCTCGTGCACAGACGCCACAAAAGCTGGGAAACTAATTAGCAGAATAATTAGAACAAATTCACCAAACTTCTGAGCATCCTTGTTCTTTTGGAGTGGGGTCAGTAGGAGATGGTTACCTTGGCCACGTGTGACATCCTGCTGTTGGCTTTCCTTAAAGCCGCATTTATTCACTGCAGTATAAAGAGCACTGACAGTGCTGAGGTAGTGTCATTATTGATCTGTCACCGTCTGTGCAGTTAGAAAAAATGCTCTTTCTTACAGTGATTATTATATATGCACCTATGAACACAATGGTGAGGTGGATGTTATATGTGTATATTGCTTTAAATCATTAATTGATCTTAAATCCTTGTTTTYTGAAGAGGACACTACACTATAACCTTGCTAGCATTGTACCTGATCCAGCTTGTGATTATTTAACTATCTTCCCTTTTTTGCACGTTGTTGAAAGTGTGAAAATACAAGTGCTAAGCATTCAGTTAGCAAACAGGGATCTAACTAATAGTATTTCTATTTATCAGTGTCACAAATTATGAATTCTATGTTATGTGGGTTTTTTGTACAATAATTTTACAAATCCTGACAGTCATTGAAAATTAAAAATAAACCTGTTAAGGTGCTTCTTTAAACTGCACAAGAGGGAAATTAGCTCTTCCTCCTTTATTAGCTGGAAGCTACTTTAATGTACTCACATTGTGAGTATTTTAGAAACTTGCTTTTGTTTCAGTAGGCTTGCATGCACAAGCGTAAACCTTTGCTGATGCCACTTAATGATTTTTTTTTTTTTTCCCTCAGTTAATTGTAATGGAGATTTGCTAATTTTGGATAGGTGTTGTACTAATATTTTTTTTAGTTATTTTAAAAATCAGTGTGATCTTCTTGAGAACGTATTAGTATTGACATCACAATATTCACTCACATATCTTATAATCTTTGTCATAATTTATTGTTTTAGAATTTCTTYTTTACTTTTGCTAGTGGCAAAAATATTCTAAGTGAAGGAAACCAATAAGAATATTTATGTTTATTAATTTTCAATTTAATTAGTAATCTTTGCTTTTTTCAGCTTAGTTTTCTCTTGGAAATGTACTTGCTATTTGAAACAATTTGTGTGTTTATTTTGGTAGTTGTATGCCATCCTTGCCCATTAGTCATGTCTTCCTCACAAGTTTGGAGACAGGGGGCTTTAATTAGTTGGTATGATTCTCCTGAACAGTCATTAAAGCTCAGTACGTGAGCTTTATACGTGACTCTTTCCAGCCACCTTATTTTATAAACAAAGACAACAAGCTCTCAGTGATAAATCCTGGAATCCCTATAATATATGAGATGTGCTTTCTATTAGTTACACAGATGCCTCAAGTATTATAGAAGAAAATAAAAAGCCACTGATTAATTGTGCAAAGGATGGGACCTTCATCTTGTGTRCTTTTATCTTATCTGAATACTAGAGAGGGAACCAGATCAGATTAAAGAGAGAATGCTTGTCTCTCATCCCTCAGACTTGGTGAAATCTGGGCTTATCTGCACAGAGTCAGCTATATTTGTGCTGCAAAATCCAAACATCTGTTTTCAGGCAATGTTTTCTTTTTTTATTAACCTCCATCTCAGCCYGGCGTCTGTGCAGCAATTCTATATTGAATTCTAAAGATTTTAAACATACAGCATATGACAGGGATCAATCTAATAGTAAGGTTATATGGTCATCTCTGACTATGAAGTGGAAATTGGGATAAAGCAAGAGCAGCTTAGTGTAGAGCTCAGCTCCGTTCTCTTTTATTTCCCTACAGGCCCTGTCATTTGCAGTGGAGACCTGTTTTGTTGACATCTTCATAAGAAATTGTGGTACCGTGGATGTTCAGGTGATTGCCATTGAAAACCAGAAAGTCACAATTATTCAGGTAAATGTGAAATGCTAAAAAGACTCTTATTCTACAGTATCCCACAGGGACAGATGCTAACAAATTTAGTTTTGTATTTATGTAATATTTATTTTGAAAGAGAAGACAGATGTCAAGAACATAAACTAAAGTAGACATTGTCATTTACCTGAATTAACTGTCCTTGAAAGAAAACCAGCATTGAATCTGGCAGGAACACATAGCATAAATACTGTCTTTTTTTAACTCCTCATTGTTTTGTTCAAAATTTTTAGCTAACCTCTCTGCAGATTAATTATCAGTAATTATCCTCAATTATCCTTTGACAACAATTGTTCCAATCCTTTTAAAGGATTTTTTTCTCCATGTTTCCAGTTAGAATGACACTCATTTGTGAACTCTTCCTGCTTATTTTTTCAAAACTGTTTAAAAAAGAAGTATGATATTATGCAAAACTAGCTGCTTTAACTGCTTGTAGAGTTCACGTCCCCTTTGCATGTGTTTTCTGCTAGCTATGCTGTGATAAAAAAAGATAATTCTGATGTTTTGATTCTACAGAAATAATAATGTGTAGAAGAGGCTTCACAATTTGATGCTTTTATTTTCAGAGTGGGGGTTGCAGTTCAGAGAAAATTTAAGTATTTGCTTATCTTTTCAAAATCTGAGATGCATCACTGTGGTTTGTGGTCAGATCTATATTTATACAACTAGTGTTATTAGTTCAGTACACCGTTACAGAAGACTTTAACTCTACTGAAAACCCTCCCTATCTAATTGTTTTTTCTTGACTGTTTTAAAGCTTGAGTTCAGTCCCACAGGGAATGTGAAGTTTCCTATTGCTTCGGTTGAGGGATGGATGCTCCGGTGTTGCTGCTTCTATGGCTGATCCTCTTTGGAAGAGGATTTATTATGGGAGTTTGTGCCAGTGGGCATGGAAACACTTCCCAGTGAAGCAGCWGAGGACAATCTCTGCAAAAGATAYGTARCTGCTTCCCAGCAGACATGGATAYCCTGGTGCCAGATCGCTCCAGCTGTGGTCACTGCTGGTTGTGCTCAACCCACCAAGGGTCAGCACTCTCCTTGCAGGTGAGCTGCAACAAGAGAATAAGATGATATCTGCTCTTTTGGACATTCATTTTTTTCTCCATTTGCTTTCATTATGTTGCTCCTGTCCTGCTAACCACGGGTGAGATATCTCATCCAGTGCTTTAGTAACATTTTTGATCTTGTGCATCAGTCACAACTGTTGCAGGCACCRGCACGTAAGACTCATGYGTGCAAGGCTTTACTTGAATTTATKCAACCAAAAATAATCCATATTATAGCCTTCTTTGGCTGGCAACATTTTCCCTTAACAATAGTACATGTCTGTAAATTATTGCTTCATGGTGGTGCATCCTCTTCAATTATCTAAAGAACATAACCCCTGGCTAGGGTTAACTTAGTACGTCATTAAGGAAGTGGTAGGTTCTTTTCTTTTAAAATTCATAAAATGTGTTTCTTTTGAATGATATGAGAATACAGTTGTGTATTCCTGCATATTAAAAAAAAAAAACTGAAGAAAAGTCAAACATTTGAATTGACATATGTGGGTGGAAGGGGTTTTTGTTTTTTTTTTTTTTTTTTTTTTGCAATGTTTTCACTTGTTTAACTACACAGTGTGATTTCAAAAGTATTCCAATAATTTCTGCAGTGTTTAACTGGAGGTGCTTCTGGCAAACTCATACCCATTGCACACACCACTTCAACCTTCAGGCAGCAGCAAATAGCAGTGTTTTATGGGTAATTTCTTACTTCTACCTGCTGTTATCAAAATGACCCATTTCTTTAAAGCTGAAGTCACATCAGATGGTATTGTGTTCACACTCAGTTATTTTGTTGCACTCGGTGACAAGTATGCCACTGGCTTATGACAGCCATGCTATAATGAAAGGAGCCCTGTACTGCATTTCTAACCACATGTGAAATTTCACATCGGGTGATGTCTCTGCTGCCTGTAGGTGAATACGGAAAGCAGCTCCTAAAAAAAAAAATCAGCCTGTTTCCCAGCTGAGGCAGGTGACAGAGTAAAATTATTGCATAACTTCTGCTGCAGAGGAAGTGGTTTCTGACATTTTTATGCCAGATGAGACCTGAAGTCACTGGAACAACTTGCATTGTACATTAATTCTTGTTACATAAGGTTAGAAAAGTGTGAAACTCGAAGCACGTTTTGCAGTCGTTACACGTAGCAGTAAGTGCACACTGATCCTTGAGCTGGGGGAGCGTGGTTGGGGTATTGTAACCCATGCTACCTGTCTAATTCTGCAGCCAGAGAGTATCACTTTCTAAAGGTGCCCAGTGAACAGGACACATACATGAAAGCACCCTGAGAGGGTTTGACGGACAACATGTTTAATTAGAGAGATCCCAGGCAGAGTTCCTATGGCAGCAAGTGCATAGCTGGCAAGTCCCTACTTGCCTACAGAGACACTGCTGCAGAGACACTATCTCCCTTTACAGCAGCACGACTGCACCAGCACCTAATCTGTATGCTCAGTATGTGGTATGGAAAAGAGCAGCTCGGATACAAGCCTCATTGCATATGTGGACAAAATTGTATTCCTTTTATTTAGGGGAAGCCAGTGTTACTGAGGAGGTAGATGAATGGCTTGGCTGCAAACCGCTTCTGCTGACACCATCTCTGCAAAGGCCTTTAATTCCCTGCTCTGTGCCCTGTCCTCCAAGTAAGCATGTAGATGACTGTTTTTTTCCAGAACAATTATATGATTTGCAAATTGAAGTCATACCTCTAAAAGGCTTGGTGCTAGCAAAAGCTTTTCTATGGCTGTCCATCCAAAGCACTGTGAAGCAAGATCCAAACCAGATGGCATGTTGGCTAATCTSTCATACTTGTAGGTTTTCTGTTTGTTTGTTTGTTTCCCTGTTTCTTGTCAGTGCAATTTAATAACAGTATCTACAAAAACAGAGAAAGATTTAGTCCCCAGCACCAGAAAACTTTGATCCAAAAGTATTAAGGAAAAATGGAAAATTTACCAGAAATAATGAAAGAGAGAGTTTTTTACATTTGAATATAATTGTCACACCATAGACATTTTCTTCTGCTTAATGTTATCTACTGTAGCTTTCAAATTA
The DNA here is from genome assembly GCA_003342815.1 of Eudromia elegans. Classification (NCBI taxonomy): domain Eukaryota; kingdom Metazoa; phylum Chordata; class Aves; order Tinamiformes; family Tinamidae; genus Eudromia; species Eudromia elegans. Next base: position 19,983 of record PTEX01000320.1, read on the forward strand.
CTACTCTTCAGCATCCAATTTGTAATCTCTAATTGGAGATCTTTATTTTAGGTTTTTGCATGCTCAAGAATCTTTTAAATTATTCTCACTAGATAAAAAATTTCATGCCCTTTACAGTACTTTTCTTATGCAGAGAAGAAGTTACTGAGCAAGTTTCCTAAAATTGTGAAATCCTCCTGATGGCAGTAATTTTAAGAATGACAGTATAGGTGAAATATTCCTWTCTTTTTTCATTTCTTTTTTGGTTTTGTGTTACATAATGTCTTTTTATTATATTTAAATCCTTTGTATTTGAAACTAACTACACATGAAATCCTAGCTTTCTCGGGTTACTTTTACCATTTGTACTCAAAGTGAAGCAATTTTTACTGCATCATTTCTCCTTTGTTATCTTGTCTTTCCATCAGGTTCTCCATTAGCTCAATTATAGGACTGCTACAATTTTTACTGCTACTATTATGTGTGGACTATTAAATCATTGACTGTTCTCCAAAACATATTTGTGCATGAAGGTCTAATTTTGAAAGGCTGAAAACTCTTCTCAACATTATCACTCCAGTAATCAAAGAAGTAATTGCACAAAATAATCCAGAATAAGATGCACAGTAATTCAGCTTTAGGGATGCAATCTATTTGCAGTTGTAAAAGCTAATATTTCTTTGTATGGTTGGTTGTTTTTCTTCTCAAGATTACCTTGAGATGTTTAATGCAGACATAAACAGCACTCATAGCATACCATGGGATACTGCTGTAGAGCTCACGTTATATTGGGTATGTTTTAATAAATTGTATGTTGGTTGAATGATGAAAACTGTGGGTTTGATGGAGTCTGCAAATGGAGAAGTGCTGTAGCTTATCCCTCAACAGAGAGCACAGGATCCTTGGCAGATTCAAGAACCTGTGGCAGATCCAAGATCTTTTGCCTCATTCCTGGTCATGGTGCTCACTATTTGCACGTGGGTTCAAGGCTCTGATGGACACTCAGATTTCCTTAGCTTAACCTTTTCTCATCCATCTGCTGCAATTCAGATTACTTGTAGTCATAGTGTTTACTGCTAAGATCTGTCAGATGTTTCATGCTCTGCAAAAAGGTCTGTGTAAACAACAGGGCAGGGTATTTTATTATTATACAAATAATAATTGCTTTGTTGTGGTATAAACAGAATACTGTTGACATTTTGACTCTTCCAATGAAAGACGTGAAATGAGTGGAATTAGCTGTATGCAAGTTGRCAATAAGGTCAAAATTTTGCAAAAAAAAACCCATAACCTACAAAACATGTTAAATATACTTGATTCAAACAGATTTAGGGAAAAGATGACCCCAGTTATGTTCAGTGGTAAAATGTGTTAAATTTGAATCTTATAACCTTACACAACTTATGAATCCKTGTAAAAATTGCATGTAATGTGGTTATAAGTTTGCATGCTTTAGCCAGTAATCATTGCAAATAGTATGTGCTGCTCTTTCACACAGGTGCTTARTTTGTGCTATATTAGTTCATAAGTCTTCCAGAGGACCCAGTTACCAGATAAGCTGATGCTCAGGTTTCATTTCATGCACTTCAGGAAAAAACAGGATTTCACCTGCATGGTCATATTCCCGTGAGTCCCAAGAGCAGGAGTACTGCAGTGCAGGAGCTAATGCCTTGTATCACAAACATATTTTTTAATAKTTAAAGGCTGTGGGAAACCTGTTCAAATTCTACTTTAGGCTATCTATGCATTTATTTGCATTTGGTGAAAAATGCTGTGGGAAAGTGTATCAGTGTAATATGAGGCTCTATCAATATGCACTGATGTCGTTTGAGGTCTCCCTGGTCAATGAGATKAGTTATGTCTAGTCCCACTGTTTTGGCAAAAGCAAGCCAATTATGGGAGTCTACTAGCCTTGGATGATGAGGAATAGTTATTGGGAAGTTAATGTGTTTGAGGGTTAGAGTGTAMACCTACTTCAGTTACATATAAACTTGGAGGTGTTGTGGCCTTGTGTCGGATACTCTTGAATTAACACTTCAGATTGAAGTTCTGTCCTTTTTGGCATTGATCTCAGTGAACTACTTAGTTTCTTCCAAGATCGATGGCATTAGAACAAAACAGTTACACTGTTACACAGTAAAGTGTCATCACTAAGACAGTTTGCTCTTAAAGGTGTTATAAAACTATGTCAGCTGTGATTGATTAATACTCCATGGTGTTCACGGGTATTGATTACATTTAAGAGACAGTGGATAGGAGGCAATTTAAATTATCTTCAAACAACAGTACAAAAAAATAAGAAATAAGGGTCAGTTTATATGCTAACAAGTTAATTTTTTATGAAACCAGAGTTTGAGGAAGAGGAGATTTAATCATTTTGTAGAAACTGATTGTCTGAGGAATTCAAAGAGAACAATTGCCCATTATCTGCTGAATCCTGCCTGGGGCACCAGTTATTGCAGTGTGAATATTCAGCAGTATTTTTCTGTTTTACCATCTGACTTCAAAACAGAATGTGGTCCTCAGCTTTTTGTATTTGAATGAAATAAATACTTAGGTTTCAAGTACTCATGTCTTGCATCTTACTACAATAATGAATTTTCTGTGTCTKTCAGAGTTCTTCCAAAACCAAAATTTTGCCCTATAATTTGATTTTTATAGCTGTAGGTTTAGGCAAAGAGCACTAGGAAAGCTTAAACTACAGTTTATTCCTGTGAGGAATAAACTGTAGTTTATTCCTCACAGTAACAGTGGAATTCTCATTCAGATTTGTCAAACATTTCAAGCAATAAGTGTCCACACACAAAAAAGTTCTCTAATACAGTTTAAACAGTTGGATACATGGTTTAATGTTTTAGAATTTTACTTGTTTTATAAATGAAATACAAATGTGTCCACACATAAGCTAAACAAAAGCATCTGTGTGAAGTTGGCCCCCAGGTGGACGAATATTATTTTAAAAATGGACAATAGACCATTTATTTGAAAACCAGCAGAGAGGGTTGTCAGCTTCTGGAACGTGTTCGTGCTAATTACACTAAGCAAATGGAAAGCACARCCACATTCCTCTGCCTTCACAAAAAGTACAGAGTCATGAATTATTTTTGTTACCTCTCATAAATCTTTCCTGTATCTAGGTGAGAAAGACAATGAATGACTCAGAGTGATAATATGATAAGACAGTCAATTTCTATTAACTACTAGAACTGCTTTGTGCATTTGTCTCATGAATTAAGCATTTTTATTCAGATYATGACTATTTGATCCACCTTTCATKACTAAGGTACTATCAAATTATTCTCTTTCAAAAGCATAGGACTGATTAACATTTAACATCAAGATGGTATATTTATTTGTGCTTGTCTTAAGCAAGGAGATAATAAGAATACTGGCAAATTTCATGTTTCATTGACAAATTACTTTGAATTTCAGAATSTCTAAGTATCTAAATCAACAACTTAATTAAAACCGTTGTGATATTCCAAAGCAAAACKTATCATGTGTAAATATTAGTAATGTTTCTGATTTGTCAGTTCTACTTTATTTGTAGCTCCTATGATTTAAGCTGGGATAGAATGGAATTTTTGGCTTTGTTTTGTTTTTGTTTTAAGTAGCAGTGGACTGAAGCAAYGGATCACATCTACATAACCTGATACATGTTCACATGCTGTGATCCAATGTGATCCTTAACAAATCACATAATAATGTCTTGCAGTGATGCTTACCTTAGTTGGTTGTGTGAGATATATATATATATATATATCCATTATATGTGTGTATATATATGTTCATTAACAGAAAGGCTGTAAAAGTAATTTTAATGGAGGTCCTAAATCAGAATTTTTTCCCATGCCACTTTTTTTGCCTAATATATTTCCTSACCAGGAGATGATGATGATGATTTTCTAATCAAACATAGTGTGTTCATGAAATGCTGTCCCATACTCACACTGTGAAAATATGTGCAAATGTCAACAAAATTATGAATACTTTGATTAATGGAAAACAGATTAATTCCATTGGGAAGGGTTGAAAMTGTGGCCTTTTTTCTTTTTTTAACCACTTTTGGGAATGTTCCCATACGCAGACAGATGCTAAGATATCAAGCTGATGAGTATGTACSTAAAATATACTTAATCTACATATACATAAACTTTAAAGTATTCTTAAAGTATATCTATGGTGTGTTTTTATTAATTTTAATATGTTTTTAAAGTACTGTAATGCYCTAATAAGCGTAAACTATCATGTTAGTATTGTTCAAAATCCTCAGCTTTCCAGTTGCAAGTGTTCTTCCAAAACTTCATTTCTGTGCTCTTTTATACAGTCCCTGTTCAGATAGTGTAAAATTTTCCCAACTTTTAGATCCTAATTTTGTCTCTTTCCAATATCACCTTTGGAAACGAGTTCTGCTACTTATGTTAAGCACAAGGGTAACCGTAGCTTTGATGTGTATGGCCTAAGTCATCTTGTCTGAAGAYAGTCTGCCAGGAATGTTTAAGGATGTCGGAGTTTCATTACACGTCCTTTGAAGTAGTAGTGGTTCTGCAGAATGGCTGTTATTGAAAATTTTCCTTGATTATTATTTTTACTGCCAGACTTTGAAACCATACAATATCAGCTTTCTTTAGGCTTTGCTTCTTAGTTCCTTTTATGGTAAAGCTTAATACAGTGAACATATGGAGCAGCTGAAAGGCTGCCAAATGTTTAAATGACAAGGTTATAAATATAGAGACAGCATGTTATTTCCCCCCCACCTCCCCCCGCCCTTAATGTATAGTCCTGTTGGTTTGAGCCAAAGGAGACAATAAATCAGAAAGTATAACTTGTTTGGTCATTARCTTTGTAGATTTATAACATGTAGAGGGTTCCTCAGTCTAATAGAATGAAACGGTCGTGGAGAGTTTGTGTAAGTGTGAGGGAATGCCAAGCCAACTTTCATGAAAGAGACTTACCCAAAGACAAAGATGATCTTTGAATTGCTCTTTTACAAACTGTTCCCTCCAAATTCACTGTCTAGAGGCATCCCTTCTTCCTGCTCCTGTGGTTCTCAGCTACATCATGTCTGTATGATGGGCCTGCCCCAAGCTGTGGGGTGATGAGAAGCTGCCGTTGGTTTTGCCCTTTCTCCCAGGAGGATGGAAGATTCTCTGGGTGCCCAGCGGGAGAGACTCAGTGAGGAGGGATGCAGGGTGACGTGCTGCTTCACGGTGGGTCTCAGCAGCTCATCCTTTCTTGCTGCAGGCTAGCCTGGTGCCGTTGACTCTTGCAGCTGTGTGTGCCAGCACACAACAGGACACGACTAACCCTTGTAACACTGAGTGCTTAAGCATTTCATTTGGATAGCTCTGTTACTGCAGCTTGTGTGAACGCCTGCGCTGCTCTGAGCCCCTCAGAGAAAGCAAGGCGGCGTACTTGGCGTGTGCGGTGGAAGGGGTGACGTTTATGAAAGTTATTTGCGTGTGAGTAGTCCCAGTATGAGATTTTTTTAAACTTAGAAAGCAAGAGCTCCCTCCTCCAAAGATCTTGCGTATGCCATCTGCACCTTTGCTCTCTTAAGGCGCTATGTTATTTTTGTCTTCCAGATTTTGTGGTTCTGTTAAAACTGAAACACAAAACTTTATATAGTTCTAGTGTATGTACATCCTGCTGATAAAATACAAACTTTAAATACAACTTTATGTTCATGGTTTTTTAATTAGTTGTGTGTTTCTGTTTTCTACCAGTAACAAATGTTTTCCCTCAGCCATCCACTACTACAAAAGACCTATCCTCCACCACAAATATAGCTATGGCAGAATCAGCACTCCTAAAAATAATAATTTGGATTATTTGCAAACAGATGGCAAGAAACACAAACACTTTATCTTACAATCATCACTTATCCCTTTGACTGCCAATACTCCACTGCACATGTCTTGCTGTATGCTAATAATATCAATTGCAATAACTTGGAATGTCAGCCTATACCTGCTGCACTCAGCAAGCAAAATGCCAGCTGGACTATTGTAGACAAAAAGAATAGCTTTTTGTGGTTCAGATATTTGGTTTGGACTCTAGAGACAGGGGTTCAAATCATGGGTCTGCCATAGATTTCCTGTGTGACCTTGAACAAATAACACTCTCCTTGTTTCAGCTGTCCATCTGTTACCACAGGAATGGTGATTTTTTGATTGTAATGAATTTATCTTTGCAGCAGTTCTTAAGGTTGTAGCCCCTTCAACCGATGTGTAGCTCAAACTCTAGCCTTGAAGACAGATTCTATCTRAGAACTGAGCAGATGGTGATGGTTTCTGTGGTGTGATCCTTTCATTTATACCAAGTACTAACAGGAGTATAGTAGTACTGGGCTACTATAGGCTACTATGTATACTTAGGCTAAGCTTGTTTTTCAGAAGGCCCAAGCTTGGCACCTCAGTTCTGCATCTGGAAAAGACCCCTCTACTTTTCTCTCTGGGGATCCATAGGGCTATAGTATTCTCATGCCAGCTCATGTTTTAGACCTGTGTTTGCAGAGAGCTCCATCACCTCCACTCCAACACAGTTATAACAAAATATATTCTGCAAGTGTTAATCCCACTGATGATTTCCACACCCACTTGTTAATCCATCTGCATCAAACAGTTGTTGTCACGACTGTTCAGATGTCCTCTCCAGTCAGAGAGACAGGCTCTTGCTTACTGGTTCCCATGTCTTGTCCTTATTKTGATACTGTGCTGTCTCTGTTAACTCCCTGCCTGTGGCTAGTGCAATCTAAGCTTACCAGGTGTTACTATATGTAATTGGTAAGGCATTGAAACCATCCTAGTTTCAATTCACCCCTTTTCAATTTCCCATGGACGGTTTTCATTATCAACAGCAGCTTGATGTCAGCAAGCTAATAATGAACCTACAGATTCTATATATCAGAAAACASATTCTCCAGACCTGCAGCTGTCAGCAAAACAAAAATTTAGAAGTTTACACTGCAAAGGTGTGAATTATGAGGACGTCTGTGAATCAGCCCATGCTAAGCTATTGAAACCGAGTTGTTAGAGTTTTTTAAGGAATGAAGCTGAGTGGTGCAGTGATTGTCCTGTTTTCAGAGGCAACCTGAAGATGGTATCATAGCTTACAGAGAGTTCTAAAACAAGATTATGAGAGGTTCTTTCCTTAGACTGTATTATATGGAGCACACAGATGTTCTCATTKTTCTATATTTTTCTTTATTTTTGTGTGGTTGGATCCTGCACGTGCTTTTTATCTTCTATTTATATTAGTAAGTGAATGGAAAAAATTTTCTGAGCTAGGTGTTTACCTGCAGAACTTTAAATAGTTCAGCTGGGTTGTGATTTTGGTTCACAAGTCGGTCAGCACTTTGAGGCAGAACCTGTCTGCATGAGTTTGCATCTACCAAGGTTTGCTTAGAGTTTCAGATTCAAACAAAATCAAAAGCTCAGAGGAGAAACCAGCTTGAACTGCCAGCACTGTCTGACTTGGGGTTGGAACTATGCAAAACCTCTATATTTAGTTTGGTTTCAAATAGCTACTCTAAATCCTTATGCAGATCCCAAGAGGTACTTTAAAGTTCACTCAGTACTTATCCTCAGTTCCTTTGAAACTTGGTAGTTTCAAAGTTTTTTATACTTTCTGCCAAGATTTTAAGCTTGTAAGAGAATCTGAGGAAAAAAAAATTCTTTCTCATTTTCTTTCTTTCCTTCTTTCTCTCATTTTCTCTTTTTCTTCTGTCCCTTTCTGTCCTTCTGTCCTCTCCTCTGCCCCTTTCCTCCCTTTCCTCCTCCTCCTCCTCCTCTCTCTTTTCTTCTCTCTCTCTGCTAGTCAAGTAATCTGAGAGCTATGGCTCAGCATGAGTTGCATCTTCYAACGACAGATACGGAGTGAAACTCATCATCTTTTCTCCTATGCCCATTCTTATTGATTTCAACAGCATTTTCTTAAGCAATAACTGGCTGTGGTCTTGGCATGGAGTCCTTTAGTAGCTTTTGTGTGGAGCTCTTTGCAGAAAGTATCACAAAACAGATAGTGATGTGAATAACCATGGAATGTTTTTCTTGAGCTAGGCTTACCATATACAGAGCTATAGCAAGACACACACATTGCTAAAAATAATAGCCTAAAACTATGCCAGTGTCATTTGCTCATTATTAAGTCTATTACCTCCRAAATGAGGCTGCAATCCTCGGTCCTGTTCTGAGCAGAGCATTTATTAATGTTTAAGAGGGACGATGCAGGGAGCTGTGCTGAGAACGCCAAGCTGCTCAGCAGCTAAGAAACAGCTTCTGGGCCCTGTTTAATACCTCAGGTGACTACGTGCCTATAAATCAACCAGCTATAAATTATATTTAATACTGAGAAATAACCACCAACCAAACAGATCTTTAACCTGTAAATGTTAATTCTGTTTGTCTATGTTCAGTGGCTACAGCAGTTTTTCTGAGGCTGTGCAGCTTATTACTCATTTTGGCTCAACTCCAGCCCTTTCCAGGGAGGCCTATCAGGGGTCTGCCTAGGAATGGAAACCGCTGTGTGGCCCCAACATCAAACATCCAAGTCTTCCCTCTCTGCCCACGGGACTGCACCTTAGAACCACCAGACCATGAGGTAGCTCATTTAAATGCTTCATTTTTATCTAAGGCACTGAGAGCTAAAGATTCCGAGGTTCCAAGCATATGTCATTAGGTGTCTARAAAGCTTTTCAAAACTTACTATCAATATCAGTCGTGATACTTTCACCTTGCAATTCTGTCTATTGAAAGCCTGTTCTCCTTCAGTTAAACTAACGGACACAAAATCTCTGTTGCATATGATTATATTTTATAGTTTATAGACTGCAACAGGTATAGACGTCTGAAAATGAAGTTGGTWAAAAAATGTTGAAAAAAATCTTTTGGAAAAGGTAGTCAATGTTTTAACTAAATATTTTATCCAGAGTTGACAGTAGCTAATTCTGCACAAGATTATGTATATGTACTCTGTTCCTATGTTGGTAAAGTACCAACCTCTTGGAGAAACAGTCTTTTTCCCATTATTTTCCTTTCTGATGATTAGATATAGGTCCAAACTCTGAAGCTGAGCTTTGTCCCTTTCTAAATTATAAACATTATCAAATTTAGTYTCTCCGTGTGTTATTCAGTCTGTTTTTATTTGTGATAAAAGGTGGTGTTATATGAACTAAAAAAAAGTCATTTTAATAGCAAATGTTGGAATATTTCAATTAAAATTATAATTACCAACACAGCTGGATTTTACTATATAAGATAAAATGGCTTTGAACAAATACTGATCTTGATTTAAATGTCTGCCCCAGTATCAAGGACAAAACTTTCATATTTTTCTTTTCTAAAAATATGATGGTTCAAAAAAATAACATAGCAGAATGAATAATACGGAAACTGGGCAAGCAATAAAATATAAGTGGGAAACAAATGTTAACGTTCTACTTATCAACCTTTTACAAGCATAAGAGAGCATGTAGATTGGTAATTAACGCCCACTCATCATGTTCTTCTAGAAGATTAAAGAACAGGTCCTAGCCTCACTACTTACTTCTGTGAATATAATCTCATCAATTAATCTAATTCAGAAGAGAAAAAGGGTTTTCTTTTAGTTCACTTATACAATTTTTTTTCTTCCCCTCATTAGACTGTTTTTCTCATTTGCCACACAGGAATCTATATCTCACTTAGAGGTGAAAATTCCTTGACCTTTAAATTCATTCAGTTAAGTCTTTACAAAAATAAATGAGATATCACAGATGTTGGAATTACAAGAACAGAATATATGATCTATGATAAAGCTGAATTTTAGCTCTTGCTGATAGTTGCATATAAAAATCTAACCRTGGAAGTAAAGTTTTCTGTTTTGTCTCAGGATACCATATATCTACATTACTAACAGTAATAACACTGGCCAATAGCTTCCTACRATTTAATCTTTCCCATTATAAGGAAATAAGTTGCAACACAGTTTTAAACTTGAATTACTTAAAATATGGGTTTTTTTTTTTTCAAAATGCAAAAGTTAGCAAAAATTGGTATTTATTCTGGAAAAAAAAAGAAAGAAAAAAAGAAAAAAGCAACAGCACAATTGCCTGKGTGTTTTATCTATGGGGAACTACAGAATTTCTGTGTTAAAATCTGTATATAGATAAAAGTGTTATTCATTTATATAAAATTGATGTAATTAGAGCTTTAAGTTTTAAAAAAGCAATCCCAATGAATGCCCTTTACTAGTTTCAATAGAGTCAATCATAGTCTTCTTTCTCAGATATAATTCATTAATAGACTTCAGGCATGTGTARTATCTGTTCTACTCAGAGACTGTATAACACACTGATTGTATTGGCTTGGGAATCCTGTTCCTTTAATATGCAGCAATTTTACATCTACRAGCACCTATCCATGCAAGCATACTCTGAGTCATCAACCATGTCTAGGTGCTATCATATCAGTATTTCCACAGAGTGTCTTGCTAAGGAGTTAGCAGATGCAGATATTGCAGTTCCATTTTTGAATATTTAATATATGGAGCTAAAAATCTGACTTCCCAGGAAGTCTACTAGTGTTAGTAAAACCAGTACTTAGTAAAGTTATTTTGAATCAGAACTGTTGGGTTTTGACTTGAAAGTATTAGTTGAGCAATGGTAAATGCAGATGTAATGTGCTAATGAATGTGATCATTGATGATATTATATACATRTACTGTAATAAAAATGAAAAATCACTTTCCACATCATTAGATGCCTGAAAAACTGTAAAAATGCATTTTGCCTTCTTCACACAGATAAATGATTGCTGTTCTCAAGCCCTTGAGTAGTTTTAACAAATGATTATTGGCTGCATTTCAGTGTTGGACCTTAGCTTCAGCAACACCATACTTTTAAAATACATAAACACAGATTGTTACTAAAACTGTTCTATGTATCCTTTCACATTTCCTTAAACAGAATGTAGAAAACATTTAGTGGAAAATGACTGGAAAATGGACAGTCATGAAGCTGATACCAAGGTTCTCTAATCTCTCTACTCTGTTAAATTTATAGATGTGCTCATGTTGATTTATTATTGAAATTTCTTTCCCTAAAAGCAWCTGTATCGTGGAGCCAGAATGACACATGAAATGTAGTCCAAGGTAAATTAAAGTCCTTAAACTCTGTAGTTATCATTTGATTATAACTAAGTACATTAGACAGCTCAGTATCCTTGCAAACACTTAATATATTAAGATGATCAGTCATCAGCAAACTCCTGCGAGTCTTCCTGCTATTATGAATCACTTTTATAAGAAAATGAGCTCTTGATTTCTATCTAGGAAGGGAGAGGGAAAAAATGGAATTGTCAGTGCAGTTATACCAAGACATCCATTGCTCAATTTCTTCACTGAATTAGTGGTTACTGCTATAAACGTTGAATAATGACAACTGAATGTGACCTTTGTAAATATAAGTGTGTAACATAACCGGCAAATAGTAATAAGGAAATAGAGGGTCTCCAATTTGAAAATTGCACGTAGGTAGCTGCATGCTCACATCTGCCAGTCAGACTTAAAATATTCAAATGATAACCATATGTATCCTGTGTTAAAAAAATAAAATCACCTGATTTTTCCTGCTTCCATATCTTCATATCACCCAGCTTCCAAATTCCCTTTGGCTTCACTTATAGTAGCTGAAGAACGAATACTTTTTCTTGGTCTACATTTGTCTGAGGAACAGCACAGCTACCATAAATGTTTAAAAAGATGTTATAGTGAATTGGAAAATTAAAAATGGGGAGATGAAGAACTTAATATTTAAGTTGGCTAAAAAATAGTTTAATATTGCAGATCTTTTGGAAACAACATAAAAATGAAGAAAATTTTGTTTATAATCTATACAAACAACCTTTTCAGACTTATATTTTGAAATAATAATTCTAAGATAGAAATAAAATTCTCACTCCCAGAAAATATAAATTAATAGGGAAGCAAATACAGCCAGTCCCTGCCAAGGAAGTGTTGATAACAAAATCTTGTTTAACACAGATCAGTGCTGTATCATCAGTGTTTCTTACCTGAAAATTAGTGCATTGGAAACCACTAACTGTAAACTGTGGTGAACTTTTCTAATGATTTATTCTTTCCTTGGAACCAGTAGTTCCAGCCTGTTATGAAGTCAGAGCTGAAGGGTGATTCATGGTTGGCTCATAAAATGCAGCATATGTGTGGTTTAAGTGACTGTGTTCTGTTTTTCAGACTGTGAATATCTTTTGTTTTTTCTCAGAGGATAAGTGCACACTAAGAGCAAGGGCAGAAGAGGTTTTGCTGTTCTTTTATAGACCATTTTCACAGAGTCACAGTGACTGGATTGCTTTCAAGGTGCTACAGCTGGAAGATGGTCACAACATGATTAATCCCCACCATATGCATAAAGTACATAAGCATATTGCAGTAGAATCCAAACTAGATCATTGTCTGCAATTGAATATTAAGGCTTGGTGTTTGCTGTCCTTTGTCAGCGAGGAGTCAGCTCATTACTTCGTCTTGAGAATTAAGGTTGTGTCATGCTATAGCTCTCATGCAGCAATTTTTTTTTTCTTTGTCCCTCTCTCAAATTCTTCCTGATTTGTGATGGAAATATAAGATGCAGCTGGTATGCAGCCTCCTAGAGAATGAGATATTTTTGAATTTATAATTTGCCTGTGGTATATCCATCATTACCTTTGATTAAATTTAATGCGTTAGGTTTGGTGAGTTTATTTTTCCTTTCTTATTTAAGTTTAATAAAACTACATTGTTTTTTCTATTTTAATAACTGTTTTAGAGTATGCACAAGAGCTGTTGGCTGGAAGGCAAAAAAGATGACATAGCATATAGCAAGAGCAAAATTCCAACCTTTATGCAATCTTTATTTTTTTATTGATAGTTAATCACAGATAAACCTAGCTGATCTACACTTTGATGTCGCAGAAAAATACATTCTTTTTTTCTGCTTCTGAGAAGAAAAGACTCAGTAACACAGCCACCAGAAAGCCTCGAAATGTTTGTCAGCTTTGCAAGACACAACGGTATGTTACAAGTATATTATCAATAATTTAAAGTTCAGTTGTCAAAATAAAAGGAGAAGGATTATGTTGTGCAGTTCCTTCTGTACTACATTTGTTAATTCTCCATCAGTCTGCCAAATAATCACGTGAATTAACATTTCCATATCTGAAGGAAAGTCACTTCAAACTTTCAAGGTCCAAAGATCTTTAGAGACTATGAATTTGTCATTGTTAACTTATGCTGAATAGCACATTAATACAGAGACTAAAATGTTCATTATTTTTAAGGGCTCTATTAGAACCCATACAGATTGTTGTTCTGCTGGCTACAAGCACCTGGGAATAGAGAAAAGTGGATTTATCGTAGCAAGTGCTCTCCCTTGTGTTATTCAATTTGTCTGGCTGCTAGAAAAAAGTTCTCTGCAGGCTGCTTTTGAGCTCTGCACTCGTTTTGAGTGAGTTCCAATGAAAACACTTTGTTAAGGAAATTTCAGTGGGAATGTTTGGTAGTTCTTCTGCACGTAAAAATATATTCCATCAGGCAAAGGTGGTTCATCTGTCTGTCAAATCCATAGGTGCAGCACACACTGCTGAGAAAGCAGCAGCTCAGCCTGAAAGGCTGCAGAAGGAGGGAGCAGAAGCTCTTCAGAAGTTGTGGATTTAGGCATTATTCCTGCTTGTGAGTGAATGAAATTCGTGCTCCCAGATGTGTCTTGACATCTGATCCAAAGGGACTTACAGAGCTGGGAATTACCGCTACTCTCTGTCTTTTGGCGGTGACGAGTGCCCTACCCAGGCTATCTACTTCTGGTTTTAGCWCACTAAAATTGATTTTTAGCTGTTACCTTACATTTTTACAGTAGAGGAATATCATTCTGATGAAAATCTCAGTGGGTGTTAGCCTCTTGACTAGAGAAGATCCCAGGAAGCCGTAGTGTCATGAGGACACAGTATATTTTTGGTGCACCTCCTCCTTCCAGTCACTTCTGATTAAGATTTAGTCTCAGGCAAGGAAGAGAGAGAGTAGCTAGGTCAAAATTTCACCCTCGACTCCAGCACTTGATTCTATAATGATTTTGTGAAAGGAGCTAAGAGTGACTGCTGAGCGTTGCCTGCACGGACAGTTACCCAGTCTCTCCCTAGCACACTTTAAGTGTATGTAGTATATTTTCAGTCTGTGGAAACAGTTCTCTTTTATTATCAATCACATTCGCAACACAACTGCAGGTTGTGCCAGCACAGAGATGGCCGTGGCAAGGGGTGCCCCTTCCTACAGGCACTCTTGGCTTAGTCCCTGTGCCCAGCTCTGTGTCTTGGGTGCTCCTCTAATTTACAACTCCCTCTGTCCTGGGGTTGACCTTCTCTTTGCGTGGTTGCAAGAGGAACATTAACTGCCCCAATGACTGCAAGCTAAGAACATCAGATGAATTTAAGCAGTCAACCAACCCACTAAGAGATTTTCATCAATATTCACAGTGCTTAGCGTGCAGCCGAGCAGATATGTAAAGTGATACTAATCTTATTCTGGCAAAGATGAGTGCCCATACATACTCCTTAAGGAAGCAGGAGGGGATGCTCTGTACTGGCTGTACTTTCTGCCTCAGAGTAATGATACCCAGCTTCATCGTTATGATAGTGCAAGGAGTTGTTAAATAGCATTTTGTACAGGAAATGGAAAGACCAAAATGCTGCCTGCTTGCTCTTCTGTTTGGACAGATACAATTTCAAGGAAGAAAAGGTTCTCTGGTTTGGCCCAGGATACTGGTATTTTCTCCCTGTTACTGGAATTTTGCAGGACTGTCTTTTGCATTTCTAAATTTGCTTTATGCCTCTCTTCTGATCTTTCAGTTTATGGAGCAAAGATAAAAGCTTTACTATTACATAATATTAGATCTTTATTAACCCTCAGACTATTGGACAGATATTTTATTTCCATGAGGTACTGTCACTATGTGGAAGGTGGTGAAAAAAAAGAATAATTTTTAGCAGTAGAAATCAAATGACATTAATAAAAAAATGTACACTGATCTTGTACCTGCCAAGATCAACATATCTCCTATTAAATTTTTGATGCTGAGGAAGTCACCAGAGAAACTAAGCAGGAAATGATAGTTGGTAGAGGGTTTTTTTCCTTTTTTTTTTTGTCCTAAATTTTAAAATATTGAGATTTCTTTTGCATTTTAATTGCTTTACTTTTGGACCCTGCTGCAGAGATGACACCATTTCTGTTAAGAAAGAGGCARTTTTCTAGCCTGTTTAATGTTCTTTGGGTGGGTTGCTCAGATGTAACATACTTAGTGGTGTTCTCAAGTGAGCCTTCAGCAGATCTGAACCATTTAAAGATTCAGCCTCATCTAGTTAAAAATTAGTGTTTGAATATCTATCAGTATGCAAAACATTCATTTACTACTAGAGTTAGAGCTCCTTATTATACCAGGAAGAATTTGAGTTTTAATTAGCATTTCCTCTGGTGGACTAAACCCACTGAGATTACTACACTTAGTAAAATTTAATTAACTTGACAAAAGATCCTAATTGTTTTCATGCCACTAGTCCTTAGTGAGACTAAAAATAATACCCTTCAAATTAAGTGTCTGCAACAAACCTTCCTTTTGGTTGTCCTATATATATAAAATGGGTTGGCCTACATATAATTATAGTTGGTAAAAAAGCTTCCTCACTATGGAATCAGGATTGCATGATGAAAGATGGAGATTTTTATGGCAATGGATAATGACAAAAGCTTATTAGTCAAAAGACCTCAGCTAACATTAATTCTTCCCACTGTCTTATTACATTGTGCGAATGGGAGGTTTATTGATTTATGTAGGTGCATAGAATAATCAACAAAATATAATACTCATTTAAATCAATATAATAATTTAATACTGGAGAGAGGAAAGAAAGATAAATGTATCAATAATGTAACTATGATAACCACTATATATCAATACCAAATGTAAGATGTTTAGGAGAGTTTGGGTATTAAAATAAAAATGTTTGTTACTCGCTGCTTTTTCTGCATCTTTTTTCTCAGTAAGCATTAGCTCACTTTGAGATGCTCATCTCATAAGAAGTGTGCATGTGGGAAGAGTTAGTGAATGGATAGTTTTAAGATTAGTGGAGACAGAGTTCAGCCCAAGAGATTTATTGTGGAATTTTACGTGCAGAAAACAAGTCCTGGAGTCCAGAAGTTCCTTTGGCTCAGGAACTGACAGCAGATTACACTAAAAACAGAGCCAAGGAAAGGACCTACAGAATTTTGCCAAGCTTATGGGTTCATCACAAGCACCCTAGCATCACTACTACTCAGGTATGTTTGCCCAATTACTATTTCAGAAATGTAAGGAATCCATCAACTTGCAATCCTGTGAAATCTAATCAATCATTTTATATTCCAGTACTGAGCTTCCTTGGGGCTGAATGTCTCTGATGTGCACAGAAATTTCCTACCAGTAATAAAGATAGGCTTTGGCAACATAATCCATTATGTGGACACTGTTTGTTTGTTTTTTTGGAGACTGAGTATCTTTGTTAAGGCTTAAACTCTATCATTTTCTGAAAATGACGCCATTCAGACGGAAGTTTTACAATTGATAATGCAAGAGAATATTAACTATATGCATTGTTAAATCCTAATAGCACAGGGAGGAAAAAAAAATGTAAATCTGTCTGTGTCAAGAGTCTTCAGCTTCTCTTTTCTGCCCAAACATCTGGCTGCTTTATAACATTTGAATACTAAGAAGATTATCTTGGCTGATGATCCATCCAGACTGGCTGTTAAACACCTCTTCTCTGCTTTTCTTGCCAAGTTCCTCCTTTATTTCCTTCCCTCTCAATTTAAAGCACAAGGTACTCCTGCAACCCTTAATCTTGCATCAAGATTTACTGACATAAGCTCAAAAATATTCTAGTTAAATTATAAAAAAATCTTTTGAATATTCATAAGTACAAAATTTTTTAGCTAGCAACTCTATGCTTTTCACATTTTGGCCTAATAAATAGAGACTATATCATAGCCATTTCACTCAAAAACACTGTGTATGAGCACTCTAGAAGCTATGATTGAAGAATATACATCTAGAAGAATATTCTAGAAGAATGATTGAGACAAATATTTAAAATTAGGCACCTACTAACTTTTCTCTACATCTGTAAAACAGTGAAATCTAAAGTGTTGTCAAGGCTCAATTTTACTACATGCAATTGAAAGAAAGCTAGGATGAAAACAATGGATAAAATGGAGACTAAGAAAATAAATTTGGAAAAAATACCAGATGCTTTCTTCTAATGCAGTTTCAAAAAAAAAAAAAAGTTAATTTATTCTTTTTTTTGTATGCATGTTCTGCCAACTGAGGCAGTTCATAAAGAGCATGTTTATTCTTAGTTGTGTCCCACTGATTCTAACCACATTGACAAAATATCAGAATTGTGTTAAGCTGAATATTACTGCCTATCCAGTGGATCCTCAGAGCACTCTAAGTTTTAGAAACATTGCAAATGGTATTGAAAATGTGCCCTCGTGACCAAGAAGGCCAATGGGCTCCTGACTGCATCAGGAGCGTTGCCAGCAGGTCAAGAGAGGAGATCCTGCTCCTCTGCAGGATGAGCAAAGACTAAGCAAGCTGAGCCTGTTTAGCCTGGAGAAGAGAAGACTGAGACGGGATCTGATTAATATGTATAAGTACCTGAGGGGTGAATGTAGGGAGGAGGGGGCCAAACTCTCCTCAGTGGTGGCAGGTGACAGGATGAGGGGTAATGGGTGCAAGTTGAAATCCAGGCAGTTCTATTTCCATGTGAGGAAGAACTGCTTTCCTGTGAGGGTGACAGAGCCCTGGAACAGGGTGCCCAGAGAGGTTGTGGAGTCTCCTTCTCTGGGGATCTTCCAAACCCGCCTGGATGCCACCTGTGCTCTAGAGATGGAGCAGGGGGCTTGGACTAGATGATCTCTCGAGGTCCCTTCCAACCTCAGCCATTCGGTGATTCTCTGTCACAAACAGTTGCATTAATTAACAAACGAAGCCAAAACAACATGTTCTGTTTCTGCTGGAATATGTGATCCTGTATTAGGAACTGAGGCTCTGTATAGAGTGCATGGGGAAATTTAGCCTATGCAAAATGGGGTCTATACAAAGAATATTGTTATAGGAAGTGCACCTGGCACTGCACAGCCTGAAGCCTTCTCTGTAATGTCGTAGATCAAGTTATATCAAATGAGGTATTTCTTCATTAACTCTTTCATATGTAAGTCAGAGGGCATTGGCTTTAATCTCTTCAGATTAAAGAACATCCATGGGGTTCCGTGCTATAGAGATTAAGAAAAGCCAGTACATTCATTCTTTCCCTGTTTAATAAACTAGGTTTAATATCCTTTTCTACATGAAATATTCTAGAAAAAAAAATCTCTTTTTCAGAATTATGTACACACAATAGCATGCACGTATACATGCACATATGCAAGTATATGTATGTATCTGTCTGAGTAAGAAATCATGCGTGCTAATGGGGCAAAAAAAGATGGGTCTGTCTTTGACCTTTGCATCCTGTGATGTATAATGTTGTTCACATCTTTAAACAAGCCTCCCCATCATGACAAGAAAGTTAGCGTGGGTATTCATTTTGACATTTTGATTGTCTTTGTTCTTGTTGATAATCTATTTAGAGCACTAAAATCTAAGCTAAACTGTTGTGCCTATTCCCCCTTCTGCCTTTGATTTTTCATTTCATTGACGGCGCCAGCTAAAACACAGGAACTTTACCTCTCTGCTTTAACAGGCTGTGACCAACATCTTGGGATTATCTAGCGTTCTCTTCATTTATTAGAATGCAGTGGCTTACAAAAAAAAGACTATTTTCAGCATTTTTTTCATGATCTGACCTGTTATTCACCTCAATTTTTTTTTTTTTGCTATTTAACATTCTAATGAAATGGAGGATATTTCATAAAATAATTAATTAGGTACAATTTTCTGATCTAGCATTTTTACACACCTTTGGAGTTTTTCATTATACCGTAACAATTTATGCATTTAGAAAATTAAAGTGTAATTGAAAATTATAAGATATAAAAGCATTTCTGATTAACATAATGCACAAGCATGTAAGAGAAATGCTAAAGAGTCAAGAAGGAAAATAATTTCAAACTGCTCAAGTTTTAAGTGTCTCTATCCAGAATTCAAACCAATAATATTAATATGATTTGTGGGAATGCTGAGAACATTGACAAATGTCTGCCTTTTCATGACCTTCTCTGAGGAACATTTCATTTGGTTTCATTCATGCTGTATTGTAATAGTCCTTCATTTTCTTATGTACATATATTTTCAAAAATTTCAGTGCATTTGAATGGTTTGTTTTAATATATATATATAKGCTATTGTTCTAATGAAAAATAAGACTTCAAAGTAACTATTAGTTGATTCTGATTTTTTTAATAAAGAAATTATTTGAAAAGAGAACCAATGTTATATTTTAAGTAAGTCTGAGTRTTCTGCACTATAGTTTTTATTTTTCTCCTGCAGATTTAAGGTTTGATTCTGACTCAAGTAAAGAAGTAATTTATGTCATGTAATTTGTCAGATTTTTTTTTTGTTGTTGTTGTTGTCAGTAGCTGAGAAAGGATAAATCTACTACAAACTCACTAAATGGTGAAGACGACAATGCTAGAATGCAATACTAGAATGCAATGCTAGAAACAATGTTGGAAAAAACAGAAGTTTGGGTTTGAGGTTTTTTTAGGGAAATACTATTGGGCTAAATCTCTGATGTTTGAACATGAAAGGACTTTTTCTAAGATAGTTATATTCATTTTSTGTTGCTTTAAAGAGAAACATTTTAAATAAAAGGGTTAGTAACTAATCGCTGATGAAGTTCAGTAGAGCTAACTGGTATATATTAAGTAAACTCTAAAGTACAAAAATCAGATTTTTTTTTAAGGAAAACCTTTTTACATTATACTTAAATCTATTACATTGTAGTCCTACATTTATTACATTTTAGTCCTACAGTGACAGCTTTTTTTCTGTGCAAGAAGCATTGCTATTCCTTTCCATGGCACCACGATTCCTCCAGCTTGATGCTTTTTCAGATAGTTGATGCTTTTCATATAGCTTTACCAGTTTTAGGCATTATCTAGAAGACTGAAGAGACAAGCTAATATTTTAGGTAATATTTAGGTAGGAAAAAATTCCAAAATGATGGAAAAACATCTGYTCCACATTAAAACTGATGGAAAATCTCAGTTCAATAAACAGTGCAATTAAAAGAAAGGGAATGCAAAAGAAATGTAATTTGTGGAAAATGTTTATCAGCTTTATATATCTATTGAGGATTGCTTGGGCACTTTCCTCTGATCAACCAAAATCTAAATGATGTTACAGTATTTGCAGTCAGACTGAGTGATTTTTTTTTTTAAGCATTTCTACCAACTCAGCAATGTTAATATTAAGTTGTATCAGGCTTTGGATCTGCAAGTACTTTCCCTCCAGGATCTTTCAGTAAGTATAACAGAGARCCTGTATACTTAAGGGGAAAAATGTGCATGTTGTTCTTTTCCAAGAAAGTATCCTCACCTTCTCTGAACCTAATAAAGTAATAATTTGGCCTTACATAARAGCTCTAAAAGAATGCTATTTTTCTGACCGAATTGGCCAAAACRATAGGATTCTCATCCAAAGTTTGTCGTATTCAGCATGCTGTGCCTGCATGCACATTCTTTTTCAGTAAGAATATGATGTAGGATGGAAGGGCACTCATTCCATTTTGTTTATATTACTTCATACAGCTATCACTCCGCAGACTTCATGTAATGAAGATTACAGAGCTTTAATATARAAAAGGAACTAGGAAAATCTGTATAGATGTAGATCTAATTGTTAACCCTAGATTATCCATAATTAGGTTGGAAATCAAAGGTGATAGTAAAGAGTTAAGGCTGCTTCAATTCATCTTTCTG